>JAPFFP010030301.1:0-15701 GCA_026153255.1 Solanum medicagineum | reverse complement strand
ACTGACTTCTTACTCCTATTTATGATTTTGTTCTATTCTAGAGACAATATCATTTGATACTTGTGTTTTCTTTCGATGTAATACATTAGAAGCTTGTGCAAGTGATAACCAGGTTTTGGGGGATTTTCATTAAGTTGACTTATTGTCCATAATTGAACTTTTATTTTTATTATAATTCCGCATTTTGATGTTATAGTTGGGTTGTAGGCTGACTTGTCTGGGTGGGATAAGACGAGTTCTATCACGCCCATTTTTGGGTTGTGACAGCACATATGAGTACATGTTCAAATCATGTAAAATACAAGAGTATAAATCATGAAATAGTGAAATCAATGTATCTTAAATTCATGTAAATCTGCCCACCAACATCATGGTAAAACCTATCATGGGTAACTTGTAAATCATATCAAAAGTATATAATAGTTCATGGATTTCGCAGCTTGAATCTTGTATAGTCTCAATAGACAGAGATTAACTCATGGTATAAGCTTTAAATAGATATCCGTGCATAATCAACAATATATGATAAAACCCCAAAATATATCATGCTCATATTTCATAATAATAGATACCCATAAGTAATACAACTTGAAATCATGCAATTTTCATAAAAAGAAAGATTGGGCTCCGTGGGTGAGAGGACCCAATGGATGAAACCCACATACCTTATACTTGGGCTTTCTTGATGTAAACTTTGAATGAAACTTGAAGCTTGAATATAGTTCTTGAGATCTGGAATTAAGATTGAGACACTTGAATTTGGATGAGAATTTTTAATAAAATGGTTGAGAGGTTTAACAGAGGGTTTTTGGGTAATATAGAGTTGATAAATGGCTAAGTATGGGATAGTTCATATGTAGGGCTATGGCACCAATGCCTCTAGGCTGAAACAAAAAATTAAGGAAGTGCTAACACTACTCCGTGATTGGTCCATATCGCTAAGCCATCGCATACCCATACTATTTCTGAAAACTTTTGCGAAAATCATTTTTCACTACAGGTCTTCTAAAATTCAGGTTATACCCATTTCGCACTTAATTTTGCCCCTAATCAAGAATATTAAGTCAAATTTTTGATATCATGTATGGATTTTAAGATATATGAAAAATATGATTATGGGCATTTCTGAAGCATACTTTTGAGGCGTTTCAGTATCTCCCCCTTGGGAACATTCATCCCCGAATGTCAAAGAAACATGTATAAGAGAAGTAATCATGAGGATTTCAGCCCGACATGAATGCAACAATTATACTTAAACATCATTTTCAAAAATCTCAACATGAATGCCAAAATCACCATAAACTTGTCATCATAAACATGAATGCATGCAAAATGACATAAGGGCTGAAACTGAAGACTTGCAATCATATAGGAGACTTAAATTAGTACCTTCAGCTTGAGTAGACTGGAAGAGATATGGGTATCTATTTCTCATGTCTGTCTCGACTTCCCATGTGGCACTTTCAACTTGCTGGTTCTTCCAAAGGACCTTGACAGAAGCCAAATCTTTGTTTCTCAACTTCTTCACTTGCCTATCCAAAATTGTCACCGGGACCTCCTCATTAATTAAATTATCATCCTATAACATCCACAACATTTAAGGGAACTATAGTACTTGGGTCACCCACAAATTTTCTGAACATGGACACACGGAAGACCAGATGAACCATGTCTATCTCTATAGGCAACTCCAACTCATATGCAAACTTACCTACTCTCCTCAAAACTTTATAAGGACCCATTAACCTTGGGCTCAATTTCCCCTTTTTTTCCAAATCAAACCATACCTTTCATAGGTGAGACCTTCAAATAATCCCAATCACCAACCTTAAACTCAAGATCTCTTCTCCTCACATCGGAATAGGACTTTTGTCTACTTTGGGCTGTTTTCAATCTCTCCCTAATCAACCTCACCTTCTCCAAGGCTTCCATGACCAAATCCAGACGTTGCAAGGTCATCTCCCCCACTTCAAACCACCTAACTCGAGATCTACAATTCCTACTATAAAGAGCTTCAAAGGGAGCCATATCAATCTTGAGTGGTAGCTATTATTGTGGAAGATGTTCATCCCAACTACCCTTAAACTCCAAAACACAATCCTTAAGCATATCCTCAAGGGTTTGGATAGTCTATTGGCTTGACTATCCATTTGAGGATGCAAAGTCGTGATAAGCTTAACCTTGGTACCAAGACCTCTTTGGAAGGACCTCCAAAAGTGAAAAGTGAATTGGGCACCACGATCTGAAATGATAGACAAAGGCACCCCATGCAATCTAACGAATTCATGGATATACAACTTGGCATAATCTTCGGTACCATAAGTAGTCTTGACCGGTAGAAAGTGAGCCGACTATGTCATTCTATCCACAACAACCCAAATAGAGTCAATTTTTCTCCTAGTCTTAGACAACCCAACCACAAAATCCATATTGATCTCTTCCCACTTCCAAGTAGGAATATCTATATCTTGGGCTAGGCTGCCCGACTTTTGATGTTTTTCTTTCACTTGTTGGCAATTGTGACAACCGGATATGAACTTGGCAATGTCTCTCTCCATACCACCCCACCAATACACTTTTCTTAAGTCTATACATTTTGTAGAACCGGGGTGAATGGAATAGGATAAATTATGGACCTCCGTCAAGATCAATTCTTTCAAATCATCTACATTTGGGACGCACAATCTACCTTGGTACCTAAGGGCACCAGATCCCCCTTGGGAGAAAACCTCCACTTTACCATCTTTCACCTAGGCCTTCAACTCTAGAAAGGCGGGGCCAAGATGTTGTTTTGCCTTTACCTCCTTAATCAAAGAATACTTTGAACCATCGGAAACCACTACACCACCATTATCAACTTCATCCAACCTAAGCCCCAATATAGCCAACTGGTGAACCTCTCTAGCCACCTCCTTGCCTTCATCAACATGAGGTAGACTACCCATGTCCACTCTACTTAGAGCATTGGCCATAACATTAGCTTTGTCCAAGTGATAATGCACACTCATATCATAATCTTTAAGGAGCTTTGACCACCTTCTTTGTCTCAAGTTAAGATCTTTTTAGGTGAACACATATTGAAGACTCTTGTGGTCAGTAAACACATCAACATGACCCCATACAAGTAGTGATGCTAAATTTTTCAAAGCAAATACCACAGCTACCAATTCAAGATCATAGGTAGGATAATTCTTCTCATGCACCTGAAGTTTCCTAGAGGCATATGCTATCACTCTACCATTTTGCATAATAACACACCCCAAACTAATTCTTGAGGCATCACAATATAAAACAAATCCTTCCAACCCTTCCGAAAGAGAAAAGATAGGAGTGGAGACAAGTTTATCTTTCAATGTTTTGAAACTCTTCTCACATTCATCGGTCCACAAAATTTTGCTTTCTTGTGTCAACTTAGTCATAGGAGAAGAAATAGAGGAGACACCATTCACAAACCTCCGGCAATAACCTGCCAAACCAAAGAAATTTCTAATGTCCGATGGAGTCAAAGATCTAGGCCAATTTCTAATCACCTCCATCTTCTTAGGATCTATCTTAATGCCATCACCTGACACCACATGCCCAAGAAAAGCAACCTCTTTCAACCAAAAATCACATTTTTCATATTTAGCATACAACCTCTCCTCCCTTAAGATTTGCAACACCACTCTCAAGTAATTCATATGTTCCTCCTCACTATCGGAATGAATCAAGATATCTTCAATAAAAACCACCACAAACAAGTCAAGGTAGAGTTTAAAGAACTTATTCATGAGATCCATAAATATAGCCGGCGCATTAGTCAACCCAAAGGACATAACCACAAACTCAAAGTGCCCATACCTAGTCCAAAAAGCCGTCTTGGAAAAATCACACTTCCTCACTTTCACTTGGTGATACCCGAACTGAAGATCAATCTTAAAAAAGTGACTTGCCCCTTGAAGTTGATCAAAAAGGTCATGGGTACTTGTTCTTTATGATGACCCTATTAAGTTGCTGGTAATCAAAGCACATTCTAAGAGAACTATCATTTTTCTTCACAAATACTACCGATGCACCCCAAGGTAGCTTACTAGGCCTTATAAAATCCTTTTCCAACAAATCCCTCAATTGCTCCTTTAACTCCACCGGGGCCATAAGATAAGGGGGAATAGAAATGGGTTGAGTATACGGAAGGAGGTTTATACCAAAATCTATCTCCCTTTCGGGAGGAACACTAGGAAGCTCATCGAGGAAGACATCAAGGAACTCATTAACTACTGGAACCAACTCAATAGGAAGGACCTTAGACTTAACATCCCTAACCCTTACAAGATGATAGAGACAACTTTTAGAAATCAACTTTTGGGCTTTAAGACAAGAAATAAACCTACCCTTGACCACCACATCACGACTTTCCCACTCAAGAACGACTCATTAAGGAATTGGAGTTTAATCCTATAGGGACTACAATCAATAGAAGTATAATATGCATGAAACCAATCCATCCCAAGAATGACATCAAAATCCACAATATCTAATTCAACAAAACCACAAGGCAAGATTTTATGCAAAAAGAACACGGGACAATTTCTATAGACTCTTTTAGCAACAATGGACTCACCATCGGGGGTAGACACTTTATAAGGCTCACACAAACAATTCAGGACTAATATGAAGATTTTTGGCAACAAAAGGAATAATAAAAGAAAAAGTGGCACCCGGGTCTATCAATGCATACACATCAAAATCAAAAACCTTTAACATACTAGTAACAACATCGGGTGCCTCATCAACTCCTTGTCTCCCTTGTAGAGCATAGAATATATTTTGGTTTGGTGCACCCCCTTGTTGGCCTCCTCTCCCTCTTTGGCCTACATTTGCACCTTGACCTTGGAGATGATCATCTCTACCTTTAGGTTGAGCATTAGGGCAATCAATAACCTTGTGGCCAACTTCACCATAACCAAAGCAAGCATTAGAATTTCTCAAACATGGACCACTATTATTCTTTTCACACCTTGGCATCTAGGCTTTGTCACCCCTCCATTACCACCTTGGAATATTTGATTATGCACCCTATCATTGGCAAACCTCTTGTTGGAAGCATTATATGACCCTTGGCCTTAGAACCTGCAGCTTTGGGGAAACCGGCCACCCTTAGAGCCTTGGAACCTACCTTAAAATCGAGCCCTTTTGGACTCACCAACCCTTCTCTTTCTAAGATTTTCCCCCTCTAGTTGTTTGACGTATGTCATGAGCTGAGACAAATCAATGTCCCCTACTAGCATGGCGATACGACACTCCTCATTAAACAAGTTAGATACACCCGAGACAAATTCGTCATCCTTGACCTAGGCTCGACAACAAATTGTGGAGCATACTTGGAAAGTTTGTTGAACTTGAGGGCATAATACCTCACACTCATAGTCCCTTGTTTAAGATTCATAAATTCCATTATCTTCATCTCCCTTAGCTCAATAGGAAAGAATCGATTGAGAAATGTTGCTTTGAACTCTACCTAAGAGATAACATCATCATTCCCCTTCACCATCTTCCATTGAGTGAACCAAATTTGAGCCACCTCTTTGAGTTGGTCGGCCACCAACTCTGCTTTTACCTGTTAATTAACCCCCATAATGGACAACACCTTATACACCTCATCGATGAATTATTGGGGATCCTCGTCCATCTTAGTCCTATAGAACTCTGGTAGGTTCATTCTAGTGAAATCCCTCACCCTAGAGGCCGGAGTGAGAGTATGAGGGGCTTGGGCCCCTTGGTTGATTTGGTTGGTCATAGCATGAGCCAATATTGCAATAGCATCACGAAATTCTTTTTGGCCTACCCTTCTTGAGGAGCTTGAGGAGCGGGAGGAGCCGATTGCTCCTTTGGTGTACGGGCTCTCTTTAGTCTCCCTCTTGGAATCGGCATGATTTAGAATAGCAAAGAGAATTCGCTAGGGGAAAAGCCTTACACTTACATCTAAAGTACGATTTAAACCATGAAGAAGTGAAACATTTCCTAAAACTCTTCATAGCCTCCAATTCATAGTTGTGGCGCGCTTCACAACCATGAATAAGACTCTAATGGACGCAGTGTGTTGGATTCTAAGGACCATTAACAACCTAGTGCTCCGATATCAAATTTGTCATGACCCAAGCCTAGGGCCTAGATGTGATACAATGAATAGGAACCTAAAAGAGCCCAAACAAGCCTCTTAGCATATTAATCACACATCCTTGGTCGCAGAAGAAAAGTAAACAATAAAAAGCGATATATAAAATGGGAGTAGGGCTAAGGGAAGTCTTGGAATATAAACCAAGCAAAAGAGTCAAGCTCATAGCACAATAACATCATAATATCCAACATACACCTCTAAACTTGGAATGTAGCGCGGGCCAAGACACTTTTCGGGCTCACCATCATAATGTCAAATGTTCAACATAAAGAAGTCTTAGAAATAGCAAGAGAAAGTAGATAGTTTACCCAAACTTGAGGGCTCAACAAGCTTATCTTTGAATAATCTCACTAGCCACGTGGAGGATGATCAAGAAGAGCTTTGGTCCCTACATGGTGATATCATGTAGGCATAAAGTATGCGTTAGTATGTTTGAATGTACTAAGTATGTATAATACAATGCAACAAGACACAAACCAATATAATCAAAATTCATAGTAATAGGCAATAGATAAGCATAATCTCAATATAGCATGTATGATCAATGCTTGAAGTAAAACATGTTTATAAATCATTCAACTTGCATAGAACATGATATGTATGTGGGAAAAGGCCTCAACTGACAAAGAATAAGACCAACAGAGTTACAACTTGGAATCCCGATGATTAAGCCTCATCGTTAAAGAGGTGGTCTACTTGTCTAGGTAAACCATACTTCACCTTACGGGAGCCTGTCCCATTTCAGAGAAGTAACCCCCTTATGGGAACCTGTCCCATTTCGGGGTGAATTTCATGATAAAGTGTACTAAATGGATCCACTAGTATAGAAAGGGTATGACATAATCCTATGTTGGCACATAGTTTGATGAGAGGAGTATGGACCCTTGAAGATAGTCCACGCTGACATCCAATCCATCGATGCTAAGTCTAATGTCACGTAATACTTGAAATAATTATAACTTTAATAACTTATAATAAACATGGAATCATGACATGAGTAGCTCTTAAACGTACATGACCTCTAATGGTGAGCCTAACTTGAAACATGAGAATAGATAATAATCATACATGAACTCTTGTTTTAACATGAATGTCTCACAAGAGGTAAAAATCTTGAAATAGGGGTTAACATGATACTTACATAATCATAGATAATTTCATAAATTCTAACATACTTGATAGACCATATTCATAAATGAAGTCACATGACTTGTAAAACATGTAAATAACTTGAGAATTCTTGACTTGACATTTCATCGAACACTTGGTCGGCACATACGAGTACTTGTTCAAATCATGCAAAATACAAGAGTATAGATCATGAAATAGTGAAATCAATGCATCTTAAAGTCATGTAAATCATCCCACCAACATCATGGTGAAACCCCATCATCGGTAACTTGTAAATCATATCAAAACTTCACAATAGTTTATGGATTTCATAGCTTGAATCATGTATCAATAAACAAGATTAACTCATAGTATAAGATTTATATAGATATTCATACATAATCACCAATATTTGATAAAACCCCAACATATATCATGCTCATATTTCATAATAATAGATACTTATAAGTAATACAACTTGAAATCATGTAATTTTCGTTAAAAAAAAGATTGGGCTCCATGGGTGAGAGGACCCAATGGATGAAACCGACATACCTTAAACTTGGGTTTTCTTGGTGTAAACTTTGAAGGAGACTTGAAGCTTGAATGGAGTCCTTAAGATCCGGAATTAAGCTTGAGCACTCTAATTTAGGTGGAATTTTTTAATAAAATGGTTGAGAGGTTTAAGAGAGGGTTTTGGAGTGATATGGAGTTGACAAATGGCTAAGTATGAGATATTTCACGTGTAAATGGGTATGGAGCCATGACCCCGATGCCCCTAGGACAAAGCAGAAAATTAAAGAAGTGCTAACACTACTACGTAGCAGAGCCATTGCATACCCTTACTGTTTTTGAAAAATTTTGCAAAAATCATTTTCCGCTATTGGTCTTCTAAAGTCCAGATTATACACATTTCCCACTCAATTTTCCCCCGATCAAGAATATGAAGTCAGATTTTTGATATCACACACGGATTTTGAGATATATGAAAATTATGATTATGGGCATTTCCGAAGTGCACTTTTGGGGCATTTCAATATCTCGCCCTTGGAAACATTCGTCCTCGAATGTCAAAGAAACATGTATGAGAGAAGTAATCTTGAAGATTTTAGCCCGACATGAATGCAACAATTACACTTAAACATCATTTTCAAAAATCTCAATATGAATGCCAAAATCACCATAAACTTGTTACCATAAATATGAATGCATGAAAAATGACATAAGGGCTGAAACTTAAAACTTGAAATCATATAGGGGACTTAAATTAGTACCTTCGGCTTGAGTAGAGTGGAAAATATATGGGTATCACTTTCTCATGTCCTCTTCGACTTCCCATGTGGCACTTTCAACTTGTTGGTTCCTCCGAAGAACCTTGAAAGAAGCCACATCTTTATTCCTCAACCTCTTCACTTGCCTACCAAAATTGCCTATCCAATAGGATGACAGTCATATACGGGTCGTACAATGCTTTGGAGATTATAGATTGGGTCCGTAGACCACTTGGACACTTTGAATATTTTTGAAGTTTTTGGATAGTCGATGAGGGTACTTCTATGGGCCATAAAATCACCTACACATCATGGTTTTGATCTTAAATTTTGAAGTTATAGCATCTAGTCTAAGGCGCCAAGACGAGACCCTCCTACGATACGGGCCATAGAAGGGGTTTCGTAAATCATTTTCAAAAATCTAAAATTTGGACCTAACTTCTACAAACAAACTCTATAGTCCATACATGCAATTACGGACCATAGATGGGTTCCGTAGACCCTATCCGATAAAATTTATTGAAAATTATTTTTGGTATTTTCTTACCTTCCTAACCCCTAAACTATGTTATTTTGACCCTATAACTATCCATAATCGTCCTAACTCATGCCATATTCAACTCATTCACATCCTAAACTCCTAAATACTCAAAATTCTCTCAAGTTCTTCCTCCTCAATCTATAGTGAAAAATTTATGCTAGGGTTTCAAGCTTTATCACTCAATTCAAGATTTCTCCTAATATTTTCACCTAAGGTATATGAATATTCATATATGGGTCTCTTTCACCCCTGGAACCCAACGAATTCCTCTCGTTTTCAACATAATTCTAGTATGTATTTTAAGAATTTTCATGATCTAAATTCCAATTACATGGATTATGATTTATATTGTTATTATCTACTTAATTATGTATGAATTGAATCAAATTGTATGAATTGTATAATTTACAAGTGAACTTTCTCTCATGCTATCTAGGATTCATGAAAATTGTTTATGAGTTTTCTCAATTTTGATTTCATTTATCTCAAATTACATGATTATGCATGAATTCAATTCAATTACATGATTTTAAGCTTAGTAGTTGTGAATCCATACTTTTCTTAATTTTCAGCTCAAGTCCTGATTATGCAAATTCAAGAGTTTAAGTAAAATTATGAAAAAGGGTGACCTAAGTTCTTAAAGGTGACTTAACACCCTAATAAGATATGATTTGTAATGATGGCAGGCCTGCACCCATATTATATGAATTACATGAAAAATGAGCTATTCTAAGAACAAGGTTTTATTAATTGGGTTGGTTGGTTTGAATTGCCTTCCTGCATGATACGCTTATGAAAACTATAAATTATCAAAAGCTTTTAAATCTGTGATAAGTATTTTTTGGGGTTTTAACTTGGCACCTAATGAGAATTTAAGGTGGGGACTCAACCCAAGGGGTCCGTACTAAATCTCATAACTACGTTCCACCATAGAATTTATCTTACCAATATAGTTTGCTAGTAGATCTACATAGCTCATCATTATACCCATTTTTATAGTGTAGAGTTCTATCTTGGCAAGTAGACTCCTCTTTTTTTGATATAAGAGCAACACCGGGATTTCATGTTATAGTTCACATGGTCTTATTGTTAGTTATTATTATCTCCCACATATGTATAGTTTTTTATAATACTTTACATAACTTTATCTATGATTCACTTTTACATTGACCTTTTTCATGTTTACCTATGCTTTTGAATTTCATATCATATCATAATATTTACTTGATCTTTGCACTACATGTTTCACTAAATATTGCATTGCCTGAATATTTAGTACGTTCAAATGTATTAATGCATACTTTTCCTACATTGATTTATAATATAGAAGAGGATTTACATTCTAATCCTCACTTTTGTGCTAGAGTTCAGCACTTGCTTTGAAGACTCTGCGGTGAGTCATCATGCTTTGAGGGCAAACCTAGTATTACTCTGTCATTGTTGCTTTAGATTTTACGATATTATGAGACTAGCTTTTTTATTACTTTTCCTAAAGGATGATCTAAGGACATGTCTTAGCCCCTGCGTATACTAGACTATGTAGAGGCATGTTGAATTGTATAAAGAATCTATGTTGTCATTTCGTTACTTAGTCAGATTACTTCTTTCCTTGGAATTAATATGAGGCCTATTCCTTATCCCCTCTTAGATTTTTCATTGATGCTATCTTACCTTATGATGATCATGTATGATATGTTAAAATTGTCTGGTTGGAGTCTTTGTGGGTTTCGATCGTCGTGTCACACCTAAGGCCTAGATTGGGTTATGACAGATTGTCTCCTTATGATAATTAAAGAAGTCTTCTTGTTTCTTTCGTGAAATTTTATTTTTTAACTCTCATGTGGATTGCAGGATGAATTCATTACTTTAAATTTTTGAATTTTCACATCTACCTTTGACCTTTTTCTTTTAAAGAAAATCTATAGGTTTCTCTAGTACAATTAGCATAATATGTCAATCAACTTACAAGTGAAGCCTCTCAATAACTACTCTTGACCAGCTTGTGTTTTACTATACATTGATTTTATGTATAATTCAATATTCCAACTTAATGTGATGCTTTAATGTGCATATTCTCCACATAATATACACAAAATAAAGGATAATTTTTTGTGTGTTCAATGCTAATAAAAATATTATACTACCTTTTGGCATCCCTCCTTACTACAACATAACGACTTTAATTTATTGTGCAATATTATTTGATTGGCTGGCAAAAGTATTCATTGAATGTGCTTGAGAGAGGCTATAGTATGATCTACTGTTCTCCTCCTTCAAATAATTTTGTTTAGAATTTTTCTTGTATGTAATTTTTGTTTAGGCCAGAGATCTTTAAAATCCATAACAGTAGAGAGCTCAGAACAAGATACACAAGCACACAATTTTTAGATGGATGAAAATGAACACTCAAGTAATGATGATGGATTCTTCCACTAGAAGTCAATACAAATAGGCTAAATGCTTTTAAATAAAAGTTGAAAATAGAGTCTTCATTCAAATAATGATTCCTAATTAATATTTTGAAACAATGGCAACTAAAAAGAACAAACTTCTCTAACAATACCTAAGTTGACCTATTCTAGGTCAAAGTAAGAGAATTGGATGGTCTAGTTTCGATATAGCTCTTCCCCACTGCTTGATATGTCCTAATATCTAAAAATTAGAAGTCAGCTCTATGAGAATCTACTCCCAAATTATGTGACCTTTTTGGCAACTGACTGTAAATTCATACGAATTCTCTCCATGCGAACCCTTGAACTATAGAGAATCCATCTTCCTAAACCTCTTGATCATTTTTATCTCCTTAAGTGTCACGACAAAACAAGTATTTGGGGGTATATTAGCACCTACAAAAGGCATACCCTTGAGTCTAAGAGCTACTACTGCAGATGACTAACTCGATGGCATTTGAAGACTGCAGTTGCCTGCTAGTTAGGAGTTTGTCTTCCCACCTTAGCTTGAGAACTTCTCGATACACTAGGAAAATACCAATCTGAGTCATTCCTTCCGATAATCTAATCATACATGCTAAAGTATCTTGAAGTACCAGTGTAGCAATAAATTCAGATGGTGCCTAAGTTAGGCCATCTCCTCATTCTGAACCTGATCATCCTCTAGAACATAAATATCATCTTTGGAAGACCCTGCTCTAATAGGTACTAGAGCATTTATTAATGTTATAGACCCGACTGATGTAAAAACTCGTGTCCTATCTCTACCTAACCTTTGCCTTGTATGTATGGTACGACTCGAGCAATAAATATAGTGCAGATGCAAATGTAAATGTAGGTGTAGGTGCTCAACCACTATCATTCATAATCATGTGCTTACGATTTATGATAGAATGAAATAGAAAGACTTTATATTATGTTAGATCAGTTGTTCCCAATAAGGAAAGAGGAATGAGAGTTTCCTAAAGTCTTATAGCCTCTCAAAGATAAGTAACAAATGCTTCCACATCAATCCGCAAGACTCTACTACAATTTGTTTTTGTACTTAGTCGGACCTATAAACCATGCTCTAATAGCATGTGGTCACGATTCAAAATCCTATTAGGCTACAAGGGTATTGATGAGTGGTGAATTTGCACTTATCTAGCGCTTAAATTGTGCATAAAAAGTGACCTTAATTCCCTAATTATTTCTACAAATTGACACAAATTATTATATTTGCAGCAAGGTAAAGATTGAAGAGCACTTGGAGTACAAATATGTAAAAATGGCCGCAAATATGCAAACAATGAATTATGAGACACTGAGTATCACAAATGGTACTTAGCAAGTCACCAAAGTACCCAAACCTGCCAAATATCACCCAACAAATGGAAAGTCAATTGGAAAAGAGCGAACTATAGAAGTGATTTGGCGAGTCAAAACTTTTTTGGAGAGCTCGACTTAGCTCGCATAATAGGTCATTAACTTGGCCTAGAGTCACTAGTTACAGGTGGAATCAAGCTCCAAAAGGTGGACTGTCAACTAGGTTGGCGAGCTCAAGAAGAGCAGTCTGCGAGCTGAAGGAACACTATGTGAGTCGTCAACTTGATCGACGAACTTAACTGACGTCATCGATAGAAACTTCAAGTAAGATATTTTGTAATTTTTGTACAGAGTATAAATAGCTCAGAGTAGGACATTGTTCAAGGATAAGAGTACAATTTTGAGGGAGAGCAATTTTTCTTTTCTTTTATGGAGAGAATAAAGGGTAGAAAATGCACTAATCTTTATTAGAGATAAGGGTTCTGCTAAACTGTTATTGATTTCTTCTGAATTTCATGTGCTTGAAGATTAATTCAATGGAAGGGAATCTATTTGGTAAATTATCCATGTTCTATTTGATGATTAGTTAGAAACCCCAATACTTCTAGGGGATAATGTAGACTATTATGTAAAAATTGGTTGTTGGGTACTTGATTTTACTTAAGTTATTGATGAATTATTATGGTTTTGTTGTTTGACCATTTTTTTATGTATGGATTGAGGTTGCAAAGTTATTCCTAGCTAAGGATCTTCATGTATGCTTGAGAGGGCTGCATGAAGTGAGGTTAAATGATGAACAACCATTAATGTGTTGAGTTAATGAAATCTCCTGAGATGGGTAGTTTTTGGTAAGGTTGATGTGTTATGTATTGAACCTATAGTAGCTTGAAAAAGTTATTGTGAAAATTTGATCTTGAGTTTGAGAGAATTGTGATCAAATGTTAGATCCACCTGCCCTACCCATGTAGATCCATCCTCTTTGAGTATTTTCAAACACCCATGCCAAATTACTACTTGTGAGTCTGTTTATCTTCACTAGAAGTTACTTAAACTCTCTTAATCTTTGCTTTTATTACTTAGTTGCAGCGATAATTTCCCTTAAAATTTACTTTCAGATCATTATTTGTTTCTATATATTATTTTCTCATACTATGAAAGACTAAAGTAGCAATGTCACTTCTTGATTTTAACTCTAACCTAAGCATTTCTCTGTGATTCGACCGAACTCCAAGTTGGGTAAATATACTTTTGACAATCGCAAACACTTGAACTTGTGAAAAGTGTGTTAATGTGTTATGTCCATAAAAATGGCATCGTTGCTGGAGAAATAGCATTATATTTCTTTGAAGAAGTGCTTTGGTGATTCAGTTTTTAGTACTTTGAGATTGGTTATTATTTTGTTTATTGTTCTTGGTAATTATTAGTTGAAGACATGAGCGTATTTGAAAGTATGGCTGGTTCAAATATAGGGCAACCTGATGACATTGCTAACCTTGATGATGTTGCAAATGTCAACGAGGCTAAACTAAATGCGGTTGGCAATATTGGTGCAATACTCTTGCTACCTGTTGAAGGAAATGCAGTGTTTCATGTTACCTTCACCATGTTGCAGCTGTTACAAATAAAAGGTTTCTATGGTGGGCAAAGCCTTTTCCTTGGGATTGGTTCTTGTTTGTACATCTTTAGTCTATACTCTATCCAAATCTTGTTTTGTAGCCACTGTGAAGCTACTTATTTATGTAGGAGGTATAAATATTTTAATCATTTTTGTTGTGATGTGCATGAATGGCTCTGAATATTACAACTGAATGAGCACCCTTATGACCATATAAGGAACTTTTTAGATGTGTGAAGCTCGTTCACATTCAAAAAGTTATCTCAAGAGTCCATTCGTCTTCAATTTTTCCCATTCTCATTGCATGGCGAAGCTTTAAAATGGTTAGTTGAACTTTCGGCCTAATCAATCACTTCTTGGGATGAGCTAAAAGATGCTTTTATCGAGATATTCTTTCCCCCTTCAAGGATGCTAAAGTTGAGGGGTAGCATCCAAAACTTCAAAAGAGTGGATGGATAATTGATTTATGAGACGTGGATTCATTTTCAAAAACTGTTGTTGCAATATCCAAACCATGGAGTGCCTGACCATTTGCTTCTCCAATATTTCTATAGACGTCTTGATGTGGTTAACAAAACCACTGCAAATAATTTGGTTCATGGTGCTTTAATGAAGCAATTATTTTCTAGAGCAACTGAGTTATTGGATGAAATGACAAAAATTCATAGAGTTTGGTATACAAGGAATGATATGGTTACTCCTCTCACCTTGGAGCTGACAAAAGAGCAAATAGAAAATAACCAAGAATGAGATGAGAATATGACAAAAATGATGACGCAGCTTGATCTCTTGACAAAGTATGTTATAGAGGTTCTTAAAGCGATTAATGCTATCGGAACAGGTGAAAACTTATCCCAAGAGGTTGTAGTGTATGATAAAGATATTCAGTTCTTGTGTCAAATAGGTGCTTCTTGCCCAAATTTTCAAAGGTAAAATGTCAACAAAGATTATAATCAAGGCGGTCAGCAGAGAGATCATGGTTTGAATTAGAGGGAGCGAGAGGCTGAAAGAGAGTGTTATGTACCTCCACATGAGTGTACAAAGGTTGGAGAGCCTAAAGCCAATCTGAAACACTGTCGAACTGAGGATATGTTGGCTTAAATCTTGAACAAGGTTGTTAGAACCCGTAAGTTGGAACCCATAAGTCCTTAATTGGTTCAATTTGGTAAAGTTTGGGACCAAATGTAAATTTCTTCTAAAATGTAGTCTTTAAGATTTAAATTGCTAGTGGGGTCATGTGTTGTGGCTTTTT
>JAPFFP010030290.1:0-15701 GCA_026153255.1 Solanum medicagineum | reverse complement strand
GGACCGGAACAGAAATGAATCGATACGAATCGATACCGGTATACTGGTACAGAACCATGGTACCATCCCATTTCGAGTACCAGCTAAATGTAACATGTTCCGTCCCGGAATGAACTGGACCAGGATGGACCAGAATGGTAATATCACGCCCAAAGTCCCATTAAGGCGGATTAGCACTCGATGCCAACAAAGCTCGGGAGAACCAACCTATAACCATGTGCTTTCTATGGACACTATAAGGGGTTTCCACATTCAACATGCTTTTAAGAAAGTAGCCAGTAATAGCAAGCCAAAAGGAAATGCATATGACTAGGCCATTAGAGCCACGACCTCTAAAGTACAAGACATGACCACAGTTTAATTTACATAGTCTTCAAAGCCTCTAGATGTGGAAAAGTATCTTATAAGGGTTGGGAAAGGCCCCACCTCATAGCTAATTATACAATACAAAAATTTAATCTCGAGACACACAAAGCCCCGTAGTAACCTGGAGCTCAGTAACAGCAGCTAGATATCCTGTATTCCTACTGGGGAGAACTACTAGCACCTGCGCCTGCAGCATGAAATGTAGGTCCCCCATAAGGGACGTCAGTATGAGATAATGTACTGAATACATAACGCAGGAAGCACTATGTATAGAATAAGAACCCAAATGATGTCATATAATGGTGTAAGGATAAGAGAACGTCTTTAGTCATATTGTGGAATCAAGTACTTTATGTCCTTTTATTTCTTTACCTTTCTTTTCTGTATAGTCTGTGCATAACATATAATATAAATGAATAGTTGATCAGTGGTAAATCAATATCGGGATCGACCCATAATAGGCTTTCCTTTCACCCCTAGGATACCCCCCGTAATATGGGATCGATCCATGCTAGGTGATTCTTCCACCCCTGGGATACCACCGATCAATAAGCAACTTAATTTATCATTTATTTACTTTTAAGATCATTCTTTTAATGGTCATAATATTGGAGTTGTTGGACCTATGACATGTAAATGACCATACAAGACAATACCATAATGAAAGGAGTAGGTTACACAAATAATGAAATGCGTAGGAGATGAAACAATTGATGAACTTTATTTATCAACAACAACCCATGTATCTTGGTATCCATGTATGCATACAGATTTAAAAATGACTATGTATGGGAGCATATGAACATGTCATAGAGCGGAGACACGGTTATTAGTTATGTCGAAAGTGGTAAGTGTCTTTATGTGCCAAGGAAGGATCTAGATTTCATGCCACGTAGTAAGGAATCAAGTAGACTTACATACCTCGTTGTACGACCTCGTTATTACCTCTAAGTGACTTCCTTTTCACCCCAAATACTTATCTACTAATAGTAGGTGATAAAACTAGTATTAGCAGCTAATAGATACGTCTTGCCAGTCCAATCTCAAAAAAAAATAACGCACGGGCAATAAGCGCGTAATTATCGACCCAAGAGTATTATTTTGACCTTTCCACCTCTAATCATATTTTCTACTACACATTATCATATACATGTCATTTCCAGCTTGTTTTAGTCTCATAAAAGTCTTAAAACAGCCCAGAAAGAACAACATATAACAATTCAACACAATACACAAGTAGGCAACGTAACATTACGTCCTTTCGCTACATTTCGATGTCAACAATCCCAAACCTGTTACGACTTTAACCAAACTGTTTCCACCATATTTATACACAAAAATAGTCAAAAAATAGTTCTAAAGTATATGGAGCACATGAAACAACAATCTCTAATTATCAGCCCATGAGTTCGTACTAGGAGCACAATTACGATATCATACAACAACTCATTTTTGCGGAAGGTAAAAATGGTGCAACAACCTCGATACATCATTACAGAACTAAGCCTCATTAAAACAGCAACGTCCCTTTATAATCAAGCTAACCAAGAAGAGACAAGTCTCCAAATAAACAAAAAAAATTTACAACAATCTTTGGAACACATGTTGTCCAAAAATATTAGCACAAGTATAACCAGCCTATTCCTCTTGTTTTTCATGAAAAATCATACTAAACACATAAGTATTTTTACTTACCTTTACCTTCAAGGTGTAGGGCTTCTCCAAGAACCCTTAAATGTTTTTTGTGGCTGCTTTGCAAAGTTAAGAAAGAGTAGAGAGGAAACTTTGTGAAAGTTGAAATATTTCCAAGTTTAAAATGACTTAAACGTGCTGCTTATAAGCCCTTTTTAAAGATCCCTTTGGCAGACTTATGTGTTTTAATCCTTAATTTATTAAGGTTGTGATGCGGCAGCTTGGGCCTTTCACTTGGGCCTAAAAGGGTTTCAATTTCATGGGCATTGGATACCCACTTTTCTCTTTTCCTTTCACTTTGTTTTGGCATAAAACATCAAGTGAGTTGTGAATGTACTTGCGCCCTTTTATTATTCATCTTAGGCTGTAAATATTGTCCATTTATAATGCTAAAACACAGGCTAAAGTTACACCCTTAACACGGACTTTATTCATTATCAGACTTGGACAGATTCGGTGTCGGGCCTCGTCTCTATCTACTTAGCCTATTTAAGCTAAGCACGTAGGTTACTCACCTGCTAGCTTGCTAAGTCCTACAAACACCTCATTTCTTTCACTTTGTGTAAGGTCGCGATCCCCTCAATTTGACTTAAAAATTATATACACTCACTCGTCTTAAGTGTTAGACGTACATATAGCCCTTTAATTTGAAATTTGAACACTTTCAAAAATGGGTGCTGATTTGACCAAGTCATACCATGTTTCATATGCATAGGACTAGTACATGTAAGATGTGGGATGTCACATCCTCCCCCCTTAGGAACATTCCTCCTCGAATGTTAGCATAATTGGATAACTTAACAAAGTTCAAACCTTTATTTAAACAAACTTTTGACAACACAACAAGTATTCAAACACACGTACCTATTAATGCCCCAACTCTGCATGTTGGACTTCCTCTCTAGCTTCAAATAAGTAAGGGTATTTAGATCTGATCTCTTTGTCAGCCTCCCATGTTATCTCTTCTGCTTGTTGGTTCGTCCAAAGTACCTTTATTGAAGCTATTTCTTTATTCCTTAGCTTCTTAACTTGACAATCTAGAATAGCAATAGGTAACTCTTCATAGGTGAGATTTTTTGTAATTTGTACATCTTCAGTAGGAGTGATATGAGATGGGCCACCTATGCATTTTCGGAGCATTGAGACATGAAAAACTAGATGAACTATTGAAAGCTCTTGGGGTAGCTCTAGTTCATAAGCAACCTGCCCGAACCTCTTAATAATTTTATATTGCCCTATATAACGTGGGATTAGTTTTCCCTTCTTACAAAATCTCATAACACCTTTCATTGGAGACACCTTTCATTGGAGACACCTTTAAGAATACCCAATCCCTTACTGAGAATTCCATCCCTCTGCTCTTAGCATCCGCATATGATTTGTGACGAATTAGGGTTGTTTTTAACCACTATTATATTACCTTAACTTTATCCATGGCTTATTGTAATAAATATGGCCCAAGAAAGGTGGTTTCACCCACTTCAAACCATCCGATAGGCGACCTACATTTCCTTCCATACAAGGCTTCATAAGGTGTCATCTTGATGCTTGAATGGTAGCTATTATTATAGGAAAATTCAATAAGTGGCAAATGGTCCACCCAACTACCCTTGAAGTCCAACCATAAGCCCGCAACATATCTTCAAGTGGTTGAATGGTGCGTTCCGCTTGATCGTCTGTCAGGGGGTGGAAGTTGTACTCAAATTCACTTGTGTTCCTAAACACCTTTGGAAGGACTTCCAAAACTTTGCAGTGAGTTGAGATCCCCGATCAAATATAATTGAGATTGGGACCCCATGTAGCCTGACTATCTCTTTAAGGTATAACTTTGCATACTCCTCAACTATATAATCACTCTTAACTAGCAAGAAGTGTGCTGACTTTGTGAGTCGACCAAATATTACCCATATGGAGTCAAACTTCTGAAACGAGAGAGGCAACCCAGTAACAAAATCCATATCGATCACATCCAACTGCTATGTTGGAAGCTCTATACACTGCATATAACCACCTGGCTTTTGGTTCTCTACTTTGACTTGTTGGAAATTCAGACATTGAGCCATAAATTTTGCAAGGTCCTTTTCATGCCTCCCCACCAAAACATCCCCTTCAGGTTATGAAACATCTTAGTTGATCCCGGATGGATGGATTATCTTGAATGATGAGCTTCTTCCATTATTCTTCTTCTTAGTCCATTTATATCAAGCACACATAATCAATTTTGGCAATAAATTACTCCATCGGTGTAAGTTCAAAGCCCTTCATTATACCCTGACTCATATTTTTCTTAACTCATCGTTGAACAAGATCCTCAAGCTGCTTTTCTTTCACCTCCATTACTAATGAAGACTCTGCAGCATTATGCACAGCAACCCCTTCCTTTGGAGTTTCAAGAAGGTGAACTCCAAACCTACTAGTTGACGCAGATCCTTAGCCATTCCTTGACTTATCACGATCTGATCACTGATATTCATGATTGCCTTAAGACTCAGAACATCATCTACCATATTTTCCTTCCTTGGATGGTATAGTACATCAACATCGTAATACTTTTGTTAGCTCTAGCCATCTCTGCCCCCTTAAATTTAGGTCTTTTATTTTAAAAATGGACTGCAAACTCTTATGATCAGTATATATATCAACCTGAACCCTATACAAATAGTGGCGACATATTTTTAGAGCAAACACAACCGCTGCTAGCTTAATTCATATGTTAGATAGTTTCTCTCATGCATTCGTAGTTGTCTCAAAAAACAAGCAATTACCCTACCATGTTGTGTCAGTACACACCCTAAGCCAACTCTTGAAGCATCACAATACAACACATACCCCCTTTTTGCCTTCTGGAAGCACTAGCATAGGTGCAGAAGTTAACCTGTCTTTCAACTCTTGGACGCTCATTTCACATGCAACATTTCATTGGAACTTAGTTGCCTTATATGTCAACTTTGTTAGAGGTGCCGAAATAGAAGAAACCCCTCAATAGAATTCCTATAGTAACCTGCCAACAGAAGGAAGCTCCGAACTTTTGTGGGTGTGTTGGCCTTGGCCAATCTTTCACAACCTCTATCTTTGTGAATCAACCCTTATTCCCTCATCAGATACAATATGACCTAAGAATGCCACTAATTTTGAAACGACACCAAAAAGTCCTGAAAATGTGCCTCGAAAGTGCCTGAAATCGTAATTTCCATATATCTCAAAATCTATGCGTGATATTGAAAATCAACTCGATATTCTTGAGAAGGGGGTCAAGTTGAGTGGGAAATGGGTCTAACCCCAATTTAAGAGCAACCGTATCAAAATTTAGAAATCACAAAATGTGATTCCAAAGAGGTTTTCGCATCCTTGGCAAGACGCGCCAAGGGCACGCTACAATGTAATTTGTCCACTATTTTTCTATCTGGTCCAACACTTTTGAGTCTTACGCCTAAGTGTTCTCATGCGTGAGAAAACCTATACATAGCAATATTTCACCCTTATATCACACAAGACATTCCCCAATACTCACACAAATACTTAGACAAATATTTCACTCCTAATTTCAAGTCTTAAAAGTCATCCGAATCTAAAGGTTCTCATTCAAGCTTCAAGTCTCCATTTCCAATCTTCTTAAAGGATTTTGCAAAGTTAAGGTATGTGGGTTTCAACTATTGGGCTTTACCCATGGTGCCCAAGCTTACTTTTCACCTAAAATACATGTTTCTAAGTTGATTTTACATATGGGTTTTCTAATATGAACTATGTTAAAGCTTCAAGAAATTGTGACTATTTTACTATGTTTTGAGCTATGAATCTATGATCTATTGTAAGATTTGATGAAGGGTCTTGGTGTATATTGCTTGAGGGTGTTACCAAGTATTGATTGATGGTTTTACATTAGATATCCTTGCATGGTTTCATCTCTAAATTGCATGGTTTTACACTAGCACTACACACCATCCAAGTGTTTGATAAAATGTCTAGTTATGGTTTCTTAAGGAATTGAAGGTCCAATGCATGTCTTATGAGTTGAATGACTATATGATGATTAAAGAAACATATGAATATGATAGTCTTCTATATAGTGTAGGAAATCGACCATGCCTCACTCGAGAGGTTAAGAGCCTAGGTAACTATTTCAAGGGGTTGGTACCTTGATAATCGGGTTGAGAGGTTCGTACCTCAATCACCAAGGGTGGTAGGTGAGATGATCCATCAACCAATCGAGGGGTTTGTACCTTGATAACCATGTCGGGGGGGTTTGTATCTCGGCCACCAAGGGTGGTGGGGTACGATGATCCACCAACCAATCAAGGGGTTGGTACCTCAATCACCAAGGGTGGTAGGGTGAGACGATCCACCAATATATGATGGTCTCTTCTTACACATGTATTATGTTCGATGTACACATGTTTTACTTAAGCCTTGATCATACATGCCATATTGTTACTATGTTATCTATTGTTTATCTTTATGTATTTTGAATATGATGCCTATCTCTTGTTGCATTGCATCCTACATACTTAGTATATTTAAATGTACTAACACATACTCTATGCCTACATGTTGTCACCATGTAGGAGCTAGAACACCGTTTGATCATCCTCTTCCTCCACGTGGATAGTACAATATCTCTCAAGCTTGTGGGTAAGTCCTCCATTCCGTGGACATTGGTTTATGTTATTATGCTATGTATTGCTATGCTCTTTCTTTATTGTATACTTTGACAATGAGGGTGATCCCGGTTGCTTGTCTTGGCCCCCGCTACTATCTATGTAGTAGAGGTGTTGTTGGACATTTTATGTATCTCTGCTATTTGCCTTGACTCTCTTGTTTCTTGAGGTTTATGATACAAAGGTTTCCCCTTAATCCCTTTGCCCTAGTTTCTAGTCTTTTATGTCATTTACTTGCTTCTGCGACCAAGGATATGTGATGATATGTTAAGAGGCTTGTTTGGAGTCCCTTCGGGTTCCCCATTCACCGTGTCACGTCTAGGTTATAGGCTTGGGTCATGACAAACTTGGTATCAGAGTAATAGGTTGTTAGATCCTTAGAGCCCAACACTCTACATCGATTAGAGTCTTATTAATGGTTGTGTTGTGCATCACAACTATGAATAAGAGGCTATGAGACGTTTTATAAAATGTTTTCCTTCTTCATGTTCTAAGTCATGCTATAGAGTTAAATAAGGTTCTTCCCCCAAAATGATTGTTCTTTGTGATGCTAGACCATGCCTTACATAAGAGGAAGAAGAGCCCACACACTCGATGAGAAACAAGCTCATGTAGAGCTTCGGGATCCTCTCACTTTACTTGCACAAGTTGTGACTAATCAAGCCAATCAAAGGGCCCAAGCCCCTCATGCTCCTACACCAACATCTCGGGTGATTGACTTCATGAGGATGAATCCCTCGGAATTCTATGGGTCTAAGGTGGAAGAGGACCCTCAAATATTCATTGATAAGGTCTTTAAGGTGTTGGCTATCATTGTGTGAGGTCGGAAGATAAGGCGGAGTTGCCAGCTTACCAACTCAAGGGGGTAACACAAATTTGGTGTACTCAATGGAAGAAAGAGAAGGAGAACAATAATGTGGGTCTATAGGAGGAGTCTAAGGCTACTTTTCTTAATCGGTTCTTCCCTATTGATCTTAGGAAAGCCAAATTGGTGGAGTTTATGAATTTGAAACAAGGATTTAAGAGTGAAAGGGAGTATTCCCTTAAGTTCAACCAACTTTCAAAATATGCTCCACCCTTGGTTGCCGACTTAAGGTCTAGAATGAACAAGTTCGTGATGGGTGTGTCTGAATTGGGGAGTGAAGGATTTCGATCCGCTATGTTGATTAGTGACATGGAGTTGTCATGTTTGATGACTTATGCTGAACAAATGGAGGAGAAGAAATTGAGGAAGAGAAGGGGTCATAAGGCCAAGAGGGCCCGTTTTGAGGGAAAGTTTCAAGGTCTCAAGTGTGGCAAGTTCCACCAAGGCCAAGGGTCTTCTCATGTTACTAATAGGGGGTTCACCAATGACTTCCCAAGTGCCCAAGGTGTTGGTGTTGTGCTTCCTAATGATGTATGTCCAATATTTGGTTAGGGTCATAGGGGCACATGCTTGAGATACACTAATGCATGTTATGGTTGTGGGGAAGTGGGTCACAAACAGGTTGATTGCCCTTGTGATCACAACAAGGGTAAGGATGTTCGTCCTCAAGGCTAGGGTGCCAATGCGATTCCTTAGGGTAGAGGTGGTCAACAAGGTGGTTCCCCAAGGCATAATCGATTGTATGCTCTACATGGGCGGAAGGGGTTGATGAGGTTCCCAATGTCGTTATTGGTATGTTAAAAGTCTTTGACTTTGATATGTATGCATTGATAGACTCGGGTGCCACTCTTTCTTTTGTTACTCCTCTTATTGCCAAAAAGTTTCATGTTGATCCCAAATTATTGTGTGAGTCTTATGAAGTGTCTACTTCTATTGGTGCATCTATTATTGTTAGAAAGGTCTATAGCAATTATCCCATTTGCATCTTGCATAAAATATTGCCTTGTGATCTTATTGAGTTAGATATAGTTCATTTTGATGTCATTCATGGGATGGATTGGTTGCACCAAACTTAAAACCCTTTTAACAATCCATTTCCATCCACCATAAATTTGTGAGAAACGTTGTCTCATTAAATAGTATTAACCATATTTCTGATTTTTTGTTTCTATTTTAGACATGACTAAATAGGGAAAAACTCGAATCACTGCAAGTGGAGTTTTGAGTGTCGAGTCAAGGAAAAAAGGTAGAAGAGCACATCATTGAATAACACATTTCTGAGGACGAGAGATCATAAAAATTGGAATCTCAAGTTTGATAGAAAATTTGGTAAGGAATGAAAGGACTACACAAAGGAAAAGAGAGAAGAAACTAAAAGAGTTCAAGTCTTTCAAGATGTCCCTTACTATTTCAATTTATAACTTTATTCAATTTTTTTATATTAAAGCATGTAGAATTTAAAAATTATGTAGAACTGACGGATGGGGAAACTTTAGCTATATTGCTAGACTCTCTTTGTGAAACATGAGGCAAGAGACTAATTAAACTATATTATGATGTTTGGTCTAGTGAATTTGGTATGGTGTATATTATGCCATCTTTTATGAATTAATTTATTTATTTTAATATATGAATGATGTTGTTTCTCTCTTTAATATGATTATCATTTGTCATTTATTTGTTTAAATGTGATGAGACTTAATTTAATGTCGAATGTGACTAAGAATCTCAAAAACTTCTCTCTAAACCCTAACCGTAATTATCACATTGCCTACTAGAAGGATGGCCATGGCGGCCGTTGGCCAGCCTCCACCATGATTGGAGGTTGGTCCAACAATTGTAACTGATCACCAAGTGACATCGTATGCGAATGTTGTCAGACCTAGTAGTCTTAAACATAAACCAGTGCCCATGAAGCCAATTGCGTATCTCCATGGTGAACCACATCTGGGAAGAACAGGAGGTAGAACAAATAATTGTTAATGAAGATCTACAATATGCAGTAATAGAAAAAATTTTCTATGGATGGCCAAACATTAAGGATCTCAGAAAGTTAATCCCAAAGCAATGCGAGACTTAAAGGATATGTTAATATTGAATTCCTTAGAAATAGATATGTTCTGATAAGAACGATCATACTGGAAGACTACATTATTTTATTATCAAAACCTCAGTTTATATTACACAGAATCAACGATCATATATCATGAGATTACTAAAGTAGTATCTCATATTCATTTCGGAGGAGGAGACATCAGTGGCAATTGCCTGGATCTCTTTTCCAACCCTACCTCCAAACTTTTTTGGGAAGTAAGTGATATTTTCCTTGGCTGTTGCTGTGGGTAAGCCTCTACAGGTAGATATGGCAATTTTGAGCAAGACAAGACCTAGTTGTGCTAAAGCAAAAGTAGAAGTGGATTTGAAGGGAGAATTTTCAACTCGAATAAATGTGGGGGTTAGAAAGAGAAATGGAGAGGTGGTGGAGAAGCGGGTTAATATTAAATATGATTATGTGCCAAAGTATTACAACACTTGCAAATTACAAGGTCATAGCGAAAAGGAATGTTTTGTTCTGCATCCAGAGTTGTTGATAACGATAAAGGAAAGGTTGAAGACGAAAAAGTGGATGGGAAAGTTAAAGGCAAAAAAATAACAATAATCAAGGGAGAGGGGATAATACATTGGAGAATGGGCAAAAAGACAAGGGAAAATATTAATGGGGAAGCCAATGAGGAGAAGGACCAGGGGTGGAGGAATGCAACGGTGGAAGAAATAATTATAGGAAGGAGAGGAAGAAAGTGTGGAATCGTAAAGGTATTATGATCAAAGAAAATTATATTTCAATAAACAATAAGTTTAAAGCATTAGATGAACGAAAGGAAAAAAGAAGCTAATAAGGAAGATGGAGAAAAAGAGGTGGAGAATGTGAAGGGACAAGATGAAAAAGAGAAACCCATGACTGATAATAATAAAAATCAGCTGAATATTGGGGAATCTAGCTAAAGAAGGAGGATAATTATATTGATTGTATTAACAAAGATGAGGAAGGTGGATGCAGTTCCCGACATAATTGCAGTTTGCCAGGAGGAGAATAATGAAGGGACATACAATGCACAAATAATTCTCCATTGGTGATGCAAAAGGATAAAAGGGAAGACAAAAAAGGGGATGGGGATAATACAAAGAACAATATCATGAACGATACACCTACTCAAAAAATTCATCAAATATCGTCAGAGGAGAAACAAAAAAGGAAAGATATGGATGATGAAGTGAATCGGCCAACATATATAGAAATTATCAGCAAAAATGGGGATTTATCTCCAAATCAGATTGAAAGAGATTAGAGGGAAGTAAGGACTCGGATCTCCTGAGATTTTATTGATGCTTAAAAATCAAGTTTATGAAGGTGTGTGACCCATATAGGAGTTTATGTATGGCTTTGTGTGGCTTAAGAAAGGATTTTAGGCTTGATAATCCTCCAAGGCACTTCCCACGAGTCGTGGTCCTCACCACTGGCCATAGAAGGGGCCCTTGGTAGGTGCCTCAGCCTTTAAGCCAAGAAATTGGTAAGGCAACCACCAAGGGCTCTTGTATGAGTTGCACAAGTCACCATGAGCCATGGGGGGTCTCGGGTACTCACCACGAGCCATGATGAGGTGTTTGCGAAGCCCTCATCCTAAAATGAGGTTTTAAGTATAAAATTACCATCTCGAAACTTGAGTCATTTGTATGGACCATTGTACGATCAATGCACCTTTTTAAATGAACCGTGAAACCGTCAATAGAAATGACCTTAGTCCAAAATTTGGTTAAGTGTCTGAAGACCCTTACCACGGTCCCTGGCACAGGCCGTGGTCATGTTCATAACTGTGGAGCTCTTTCACGAGCCACTTGGACACCTTTTAGTGTACATTTCATTAATGGCTTTCTCATAATTTTGGTGATTTTCAAGGGTCGTTTGTGACCTTCTAACCTATCCTAAACCCCTGAAAAGACCTATACTCCTGCATTCTTATTAAAATTCATTTATTACACTTAGAACTATAGAAATTCTCTCTTCTAGGAACTCCTCTCATGTGTGCCATTGGATATTCAACTTGGAGCTCAAGGAAGGGCCTTCTTCTCAAATCAATTTCTTCTTAATTCTTCTAGATATCTAAGGTATGTGGGATTGATTCATGGTCCCTTTCAACCATGAAGACACCAAACACATTTTACTCCTTGATTTATGAATTTCAAGCTTACTTTGAATATGGGTCTTTTAAATTAATGTTGATTTTATTCAATTGAGCTATGAGTTGTATTTAATTGATGTTTTAAAGTGATCAAAGACCTGATATGTTGATGGCATTGATATTATGAAGGTTTGAATATGCATATCCATTTAAATGTTGATTTAGGCATGGGTAATCTCAAGTATGCTTTAAATGTGAATTTCTTCATGGATTTACCTTGAATTTCATCTTATATTGTTATTTTTAAGTATGAATCTCTATTGTTTATTGTATTCTCTCATCATTCATGGCATATGAATACACGAATATTGATTTTCATGAAGTTATGATGTGGGCTTAGATCCAATGATGTTTATGACTATGTTTTCAAGATAAGTATGGGTATGACAAGAATGTGATCACATAATGTCTATGATATGGCTCTTTGAGCAATTATGGGTGTTTACACCATTATGTACAAGTATGAAGAATGAAGGAGTTATTCATATGATTTGGCTTTTTAGCCCAAGTATGCATGACTGTGAAGTATGTTTGGCTTTGAAACCCATGTATGTATGAAAATGGTTTGAAAGACTTAGGCTTCCTTTTAAGCGTGTCTGTGTATTTTATTTTCGTAGGATGACGACTTAGCACCGAGCTGTCTTATATGAGGGGAGATATCCCCAAGGTCCATTATAGAAATCTTTAAGTCCCACAACTATGTGCCAAACATAGGTTCATATCTATGCCCATTTTAAGGGATAATTATGTTAAGGCTCTACCTTTGGCAAGTAGATCACCTCTTTATCATTATGGGGAAGACGATGGAGTTCTAAGTTATAGCTCACTTGGTCTTATGTCAGTTGAGGTCTCATTCACGTTATGTACAAAGTATTTTGACATTCATGCATCATGGATTTCATTGCATATTGATATATTATTCTTTCTTATATACTTCCTTCTATATATATGTGCCCTTGTCATCTAACATTGTGTACAGGTTTAATGAGTTTATATACATTACACGCCCCCATACTTAGTACATTCAAACATACTAACGCATACGTTTTACCTACATGATCTAACCATGTAGGGACCCGAAACTATCTTCATCCACCGCTTGATGATTAGCTTGGATTGTGAGAGTTGTTTGTGGTGAGTCCTATCATTCAAGGACAAGCCACCTTCTATCTACCTATTATGCTATTTCTCCTATGTCTTTACTTTGAGGGTGAGCTCGGGACATATCTTGGCCCTCATCATATTCCATGACTTAGAGGCATTGTTGGACATAATATAAACACTATGCACGGGCTCATTATGTGTTATGTTATTTGCTGTGAAGATTATGATTATGACTATCTATTGATGTTGATGATGTGATGATATGTTCATGATTAGATGTAAAAATATGGAAAGTCCTAAGTCCCTTCTACCCCCATAGCATGAGTCATAAAATTACCCACCCTTAGTTCTTGTATGTTATGTGCTATGTGAATCTATGCAAATTCCTATCCCTATGACATCCCCATAGCGTGAGTCACACTTTCCCTTTGCTTAAAACTGTGTTTATTGCCTATTTATGCATTTCTGAACCAATGATGTGTATGTGGATGCTATGAGGCTTGTTTAGGGACTCTCAGGTTCCCACTCGCCATGTCACTACTAGGCCCTAAGCTCAGGTCGTGACAAGCTTGGTATCAGAGTCTAGGCTTATAAATGATCCTAGGATTCCAACATGTCACGTGGATTAGAGTCTTATTTATGGGTGTGAAGTATATCATACCTATGAGTAGAAGGCCATGATAACGTTTTAGGAATTATCTCACTTCTTCATGTCTTATGTCGTGCTATGAATCATGTCTTAAGACTTCCTATCTTGATGAAATTGTTGATGTCTTACAGAAAATTCCTCTACGAAGAGCCTCTCTACCAAGACAGTCCCCAAACAATGAGGACCAAGTCCCTCAAGAGCCTTTAAGGGCTGGTTACTCAAGATGAATTTCGGATTGCCGTCGCAGTGTTTGCCCAAGTGGTGACCACCCAGGCTAGGCAGGCCAATCCTCCTCCTTATGCTCCCACTCCGGCTGCTAGAGTAAGAGACTTTATCCGGATGAACCCTTCGAAGTTTTATGGGTCGAAAGCGGATACAGATGCCCAAGAGCTCATTAAGTGTTGACTATTATGGGCGTGACTTTAGAAGAGAAAGCTGAACTAGCTGCCTATTGATATGCTGTCAAAATACAATACTATTGATGCTTAAAACTTGAAATTTTTTGTGTTCTCAAAGAGATGTTAGTGGGTTTGATGTGTTTTTATGTTTGTTTTTCAAGATTACAGGATTTGGCACGATTTTGGGCTAAGTGTGCAGTTGCTGCAGTTTTTGTTGTTCTATGACACCCTTTATAGGCCGTGGAAGTTTTCACGGGCCGTAGAGTAGGGTTCATGAGTATATCCAGTGATGACGTATTTTTCTGAAGTTACATCTACGAACCGTCAATGAGTCATGGAAAGTTATACAAGTTGTAGATGAGATTCTGTACTCTGAGGATCAAAAGTTGGGATTTTGCTGAAAAGTCATCGGACAAAATCCTATACGGGCCTGGCGTAAGTCTAAATACGGCCAGAAACTGTGCCCAGAATTGAAGAATGAAGTCCACAAAGCCCCGATATGGGTCGTAGAACTTAGTACGACCCATATGTCTGCTCGTATTACCTGTCGAATCCAATTTTTCTATTTTATTTTGGATTTGTATTTTAAGAATTATAAATAGATTTTTAGGTTCTTTTTAGGAGAGAAGAGAGGAGAACGACTAGAAACATTGAGAGAAGTGTTTTGAACATTATTTTGTGATTTTAAGTTATACTTTGTGATTTCCATTGAAAAGTTGGGATTTCTTGTTCTTAAGTTCATCCTTGTAAGTGCTCAATTATGTTATTCTATATTATGATTCTTGCATCTACAATCATAATGCATAGCTAAATCCATAACTAGGGTTGTGGGAACCATGAAGAGCCAACAAAGCTAAAACCAGATAACTGAAAAAGCGTGCATGCATGTATTAATTAATTCTCTTTGTTTTGATTATTTTTTAACGGTGGCCAATGTTAGAACTCACCCAATTGTTACTATCTGGATCAAGGTAGCAATAAATGGGAAAAGAGATTAATTAGCAGGATTCGATCAATTTCTTCTCGTCTAAATCAACCAAACTAGATCGAGGGGAGGTTGTACTGGACAATAGGTAAGGGTTCGTAATGTCACACTGCGGGGATGGATCACATCACATAGTGAGAAATTTTTTTCTCACATGGATCAAAGTGTTTGGTAAACTTAACTTACCTTTTTGCATGCAACACACTAGAAAAGAATGTGATAATCTGGTAATACCAAGTTGGGAAATCATGGGGAACACAATACCCTACTTACTCTTCTTACTGATTTCACATCACTTGTGCTAATTTAGGATTACTTTCTGCCAATTACAAACCAACACCCCCCCCCCCTCCTTTCGGGAGATAAGTAGGTTAATTAACTCGAATTGCTTGAAATTACTCTGAGTCTACCATATTCCCTGTGGGTTCGACCCTAATATTGGTTAGGTTATATATCTTGACAATGACTGTTTTAACCTTCAAAAAGGAGGTGTAGCTTGGGCGACATCAAGATTTTGGCGTCGTTGTTGGGGAATATGGCCAGACTTGTTTAATTTGAATAATTTGGGAATTAATCCTTATTTCTCTCATTTTACGTATTTCGTTGTTTTTGTTTTGTTTCAGCGTACAAGTGTAGTGTATGCACAACACTCAAAGTCGAGTCATACCCTTGACTCCATTGACCTTGAGATCCAAAGGACACTAAGAAGAATGGCCCAGGACAACACGAAAAAAACGCTGCAACTCATG
>JAPFFP010030229.1:0-15707 GCA_026153255.1 Solanum medicagineum | reverse complement strand
AATGTAACTGCGCAGTTTAGGTCCCTTGTCAGTTTAGACACAGACAAAAGATTGTGCTTGAACTCAGGTATACAAAGTACATTTGTGATTGTGTCTCCATTATCCATCTTACATTTTCCCACACAAATTATGTCTAATGCATTACCATCTGGCAGCATGACCCTTTTGACACTTTCCTTAGTAACTTGACTGATTTCATCCAATAATTTTTTATCATGTATCATATGATTAGAGGCTCCAGAGTCAATTATCCATTTTTTAAAAGATAGAGTGTTGGTGGCCATAAACACTTGGCTCATACCTGTCTTCTCTGAAGTAAAAGGGGCTTCCTTTTGCAGTATCCTCAAAATTTGATCATATTGATCTTGAGTGAACAACATACCACCTCCTTGACCTGAACTGCTAGCAGTAGTTTGTGTCCCCTCTGTCTCGGATGTGGTTGTGCCCTGTAGGGTTGCATTGTGCACTGCATTCACTGCATGTTGTGGTGAAAGTGGAGCTTTTTTCCTGAACTTATGTTCTATTGGATAACCATGAATCTTGTAGCATGTTTCCTTTGTGTGTCCCCTCCATTTACAGTGTTCACAATATAAGTGTGCATTTCTACCCTTGTATCTCCCTCTGTCATAGTAGCCTGCTGGACCACCACGAAGGTCCTTAACTGATCTTGTTACTCCTGTGTTGGCCTGATGAATTCCAGCTTTACTGCTGAATAAAGCCATGCTGTTAGGATCCTCAATTGCCTTTCCCAGGTTTCTTTGACTCTCTTCTGAGACCAACATTGAGTATGCTCTATTGATGTTTGGTACAGGCATCATCAGCAAGATTTGGCTCCTTGCCTGTGAGTAAGTTTCATTCAAACCTGTCAAGAACTGAAGTAGCCTCTGGTATTCATAATGTTCCACATATCTTCTTGAAACATCACATTCACAACTGGGGCAGGGAACCAAGGAGTCATATTCTACCCATAGATCCTTCAATTTAGTAAAGTAACTTGATATCGAAGAGGTTCCCTGTACCAATGTGGTAATCTCCCTGTGCAATTGAAACACTCTCGACCCATTTTCTTTGTCAAAACTTTCTCTCAGCTCATTCCAAACGGTGTGTGCATCCGAGGCATATGCCACACAACTCACTAAACTGCTACTCACTGAATTCATTATCCAAGACAACACAATCGCATTCACCTTTTCCCAAAGATCATGAAGTGAAGCATCAAATTCACTCTTTGCATGTCTACTATCAACAAATCCTATCTTACTTTTACCTATCAAGGCAATTTTCATGGACCTACTCCACAGTGCATAGTTCTCCGGTCTAGTTAATTGAAAGAAATCAAGGAACTACCCGGTGTATCACAAGGCTGCAAGAAAAGTGGATGATTGGAATCAATTGTTGCTCCAACTCGCACCGTTCTTCTCTCAGTCGCGATTTCTTGAGTTTCTGTCGGCATCGAAGGCTCGCCCATCTTCGAATTGAATCTGCCCTAAAGCTTAGCGGTGAGGCGGGTTGCAATGCGGATCAATTGGCCAAAACTCTGATACCATGTGAAGATTTGCAAGCAACAGAGAAGAGGAATTGAGAAGAAACTGTTAAGGAATGTATAGGATTGAAGAGCTCCAATAATGGGAGCTTCTTCTTCTTGGTTTATAGAGACGAAAAGGAAAAGAAGTGTTAGATTTGGGGTTTTTCTCCCTATTTATATCTTCCCCTAATCAACTTGACTAATTCAACTAATTTTGGGTTAATTAACTTAACCACTTCTAACTAATCATACTTACTAACTTTTCCTAATTCTTTTATAACTAATTAACCTCTATTCTCAACACCATTGGGCATGCCAATTTGTTTGCAATATATAAATTTTAAAGTGATAAAAATTTCATTGCAATATCACAAATAAAATTTGAAGAAACATAATTTTATTGATAAACAATGTAGTTATAAATTCGCTCCCTTTGATTCTTCTCTCCTTAGATTTCTCCATTATTCGAGGATCGTCACTGATGTATTTCTCAAACTAGGTTGATATGGACCTCCTCGAGATTTATTTGATCTCCAGAACATTCAAGATGCCTCAGTCTTTATATAGCTAAAAGTTGAAGTTTAGGATAGAGTAACTTCAAAAAATCCTAAGTAAAATTGAAGACATCTTGTAGAGTCTCATAAAATTTTAATGTCTACAACATATCCTTAGCTTTAACAATTATTAAATCTCTTCACTCATATCTTATCTGAGAACTCTAACACCAGCTCTATTAGGATTTTCTTTTGAAACATTATCAAAGTCATATTTAATCGAACCAGCATCAGGTGGCCTCTAACGTACTTATGCCACTTTTATTTTAGGCTGCATGGTATGTATAAGTGCTCTACACCGGCGTATGCCCTATATATGTGGTTGCAATTTGGTAGCGATATTCATAACATGTAAATACTTAATAGAGTAAAAGTTAATTCTATTAAAATGGAGTCGTGGTGGGTGCCTTGGTAAGTTTTGGTATCTCAAAAGCCATCAAATTATCACAAAAATTTTCAAATGGTATCACAAGTCTCATGTTATCACAACAATATCTAAAAACCTCAAATCTCAAGATTTCATCTCAATTTATCAATAGGATCACAATTTACTCCAATTTCGACATAACCAGTATCACATTTTCATCATAAATCTATCATTTCAATCCAATTACTCTGAAATTAATCTACATCTTACAATTACCACATGAACATATTCAATAATTTGAATTCAGTCCCAAAAAGGTTAGTCAAACCTACCTCGATGCCGAAACCACACTCGGACAAGCTTTTAATCAACTCAAATCTCCAAATGATCATTGAATCGATCAATTGCTATAAAAAATAGATACTAAGCATCAAAAGATGAATTTTGATACCCATATTGGCAAATATTAGACTTGGGGGCAAAACGATAAGAATTACGATTAAAATTTAAAGTTCTCGAATTTGAAATTGACTTGCAATTATGAATCTACGCAAGAAAAGGAGTTCGTGGGTGAAAATTCCACTAAAATCGAGTTCAAATCGAAGGAGAAATCATCAATTATAGTTTTCAAATCATAGACTAAAAATTCCTAGTTTTTGACATTCAAAATCGTGAAATTCAAGACAAAATCAAAACAAAATTCATGGAATTAATCAAAAAGATGTTAGAAACACTTACTCAATAATGTTCCATAAAAATCTTCGTCAAAAATCACCCCAAAAGCTTGAAATAATTAAAATGGAGTAAAAATAGTGTCTTATAGATTGAACATTGTTTAGGCTAAAATTACACTTCACGAAAGCGGGGTGGGGCTCGTGAATGCGGAGAGTTGGGGACAACAGTGCTCCGCGAATGCGAAACAAGGCCCCCGAACACGGAGAGTTCGCACACTGACCTCAGTGAACGTGGAGGCCTTGTCTATGAACGCGGATAAGGAATAGATACACCTCCGCGAACGCGATGGTATGGGCGCGTACGCGGAGAGTACTAGTGGCTGCACCAGAACCAACAACACAATTATGATAAAAAAACTCGGAATGGACCCTCGGGATTTATCCAGAACCCAAATTTCACAAACCAGACATATATCCATACCAGAAACAGTGATCCGGACTCAACGGAATAATCAAAATTGATTTTGGGGCCTCCTCACCATAATTACCAACGCAACTCAAATAAAACTAGTGTAAAACTAAAAATACCAAAACTGACCTCGGAAACTTTGAAAATTGACAAGACCATTTCTAGCATTAGTTTTCAACATTCGAAACTGTTGAAACTGTTAGAATTTTGATTCGAGCTTCCGAACTCCTTGACCAACGTCAAACTTTGGTCCAAAAACAACTAAAAATGCAACTTTGGGTCTAAAAACTTTATTTTAACTCTGAATTCAGTTTTGTAACTTCTTGTAGATCATTTTCGATGTTCCAGATCTAATGGAATCAACGGGTCTCCGATTCGACACCTGACACTCAGAATGTTACAAAAACTCGCTTTTTCAACAACTTAAGCTTTCAAAAATGCCAAAACTCATAACTTTTCACTTTTAGAACTCAGAATTTCAATTCCAATAATACAGATAATTCAAATGAAGATGCACTAGCAAGGGTTGCATCAGTTGATTCATCAAATCTAAATTATTTTTTGAAGGGTACTTGAAATTTGTTTGAAACTTTATATACAAAAATGAGATATGCTATCTTATCAAATTTGACATTCGAGATTCAATGGAGTTGTTGAAATTTCCAGCTAGGTTGTCGCATCAGTCACAAATCTGTTGAAACTTTTAGGAAAAAGGTAAGGAGCTGAACTACATGAAATTTTAGAACTCTCACACGAATGAACAACTGCTAACTAAGGCAAAAGCATAAAGAAGCACAAATTCCTAGAAAGAAGATTTCCTCTCTATTGCATTTGCATTCCCAATTGTGAAAAAATCAATTTGGTTTCTGTTTGATGGATGGTGAGAATCTCTTTGGGTGCAGTGAAAGTTGCTGACATTACAAATGTAGACTTTATCCGCCGACTTTCTTTTTATGCAAATCAGAGAACCCAAGAGCTGCCAATAAGCTGGCAGTGGAAATGGTAAAGATTGTCTTCGTTTACAACTACTTTGAGTAAAGAATTGTATAAAATTATTTCATATTAAGTAAAATAATGATGTGTAAAATAGCTCTCTTTGACAGTATGGTGTCGGTGTTAAATCCAGTCTACCTCAATATTAAATAATGGTACTTTGTTTTACCTTATCAATGACAAGCTGGAACAAGTAGCTTCGTTGTTCTACTTTATTTTTTCATATAGAGAAGAATAGTACTAGTTGTAAAAGAGTAGATAGTTATTTTTCACCACTTCAAGGGTCTCGAGTTCGAGTATCCCAAATTGCTTGCAGATTTAGTTAGACTCCAATAGTTCTTTTTCCATTTGTTTTGGGTTACTTTGAGTGGAATTAAATAGGAGTGTGTGTCTTTTTCAATTGAAGAATTGAAGCGCCTGAATTATTGGTTGCGAATAGGTCATTTTGAGAAGCTGCAGGAACTGTCCTTGGGATTTCCATGTTTCACCGGGATTTCCATGTTTGTCCTTTTCATTTTTTAGGTTACTTTTGATTTTTTTTTTGTATTGCCTATATTTAATTTTAACACGTTGAGTTGTAATTTATATGTCACATTTTATGATTGCATTTGCATTAAGAAAAAAAATGCTTTGACAAATTTTATCCTTATTTAATGCACATTAATTGATTTTTTAGTTCTTCTAGTTAGTCATATATATCTTATTGATTATCAAGAGTAAAATAGAAAGAACAATGTCATTTTTGTGAAATGACATATATTAAGGACCTTCTATTTATATTTATAGTAAAGACAGCATATAAAAGAGCCTGGATGGAGTATAAAATTTAAAAAACATTTTTGTGGATTTGATCTAATTTTAAATTAGAATCACATCATTTAATTTATTACAGTGTTATTTTTTTACATTCTTATACTTGTTTCGTCAAAATAAAACAAATAAATTAAAATTAAAAAAATTATTTAAACTGAAAATTAAAATTTCATCAGATAATAACTTGCAAAATATTTGAAAAAATCTATAACCAAACAATAGCTTAAGAATTGAATTTTTGACTGTGTACATTATCTCACAAATTCAATTAAAATGGGAGGGGGGTTTTGGAGAATCAACCCATCAAAGTGGGTTGCAAGGCAGCATTAAAAGCGGGGCCGAAGAGCCGCATAGGTAGCTGAAAATATTAGGCCACCACATGCCCATCGTTTAATCCTGTCTTCCTTTTCATTTTCAAGCACTACTCTTATCACCTCCATGCTCTCACATTCCTTATCTACATTTTGCTTTTAACTTTAAAGTTATTTTTATTATTTAAATAAAATGATACGATAATTATCTAGCTATTTTAACGACACACATAAAAATAATTTCACAATGCGAGTATAAAGATGTAGTTGTTCAAACTACCTACAAGGCATTTTACTCATATGTAAACTTTCCTTGAATAAAAATGTTGGCACATTTTAATATGATATCTGAATAAGCAAAATTTTCATTCCCCCGGATTCACCATTACCTATTATCAATTGCTCGGCACATCCGCATGTGATGGCAAGTGTTAAAACATAATTAATTAAGTAAATGAAAATCTTTTGTCTTCCACAATTTAAGCTTTTAAGAGAAATAGTCACCTTTGACCATCTTAAACACTTATCCAGACCTTCAACTAACCTTAGACATGCCATAAAATATGTAGCATCACATTGTGAAACTCTTAAACGTTAACATTATACGAAAATTTCCCTAGTATTTTCTTTTTAATTAACTTTTTGGATCTCATAGATCCTTCCAACTTTTTTCTTTTATTTCATCAGAAATTTAAGCTAGGACAAACAAAGTCGAATAAGAAATTGCATCAAACTGTAAATTGAGTCAACTCGAAAAAAAAATGAAATTCTTAAACTAATACACTCCTGCAGGGTCATATGTTCTTTGTGCTGATCAACGATAATTACATATTTCCTCTTTTAAGCAGAGTGGAGCCTCTCCGTTTTTTGTCCCATTCTCATGTCTTGAACTTATAAAGTCTTATTTATGTAGTGGACCAATTCGTTAACATATCATCAAACCATTTTCTGTTGACATAATTACATCAAGCCCTTGGTGCAACCCACTCTATTGAATTAACTGCTTTATTTTTGATATCAACAATTAAGAATTACTTTTCACTACCTGATATATACATATGTATATGTATATTTGTATGTATGTGTGCGTGCATAATTTTTAAACTATTTTATTATTAAAGTATTTGCCTTAAATTTATAAAATATTTCTTATACTTTTTCATAGTTTTTAGCTTTTAACATGTTATTTCAAGTTTGAGTTAGAATCTTGAATGATCTAGTAAAAGTTATAGTTCATAAATATTAGTAGGGATAATCACCTTTTTGATGAGTTCCTTTTATAAAATATTTAATACTTTTAAACATATAATTTATTTATTACATAGATATACCATATTTAGAAATTATATATGTAACATATATATGTATTATAAATGTATTAAAATATGTTATATTTATTCGAAAAACTACATTATGCATTAAAAATGAATTATCCATGTAATATATATATATTATACTATATATAAAAACTATTTTGAATGTAATATAGATGCATTATAAGTAATTTAAAATGTATTAGACTTGTTTTAATAATATAATCTATATTATGTATTAAAAGCTAATTATACATGCATTAAAATTATATAGCTATAAATTATTTAAAAAAAATTAAATATGACATATTTAGGTAAGTTTTTCATATTAGTAACTCTAATAAAATTCAAATCAAAAATCAAATCATTATTAATGCTAGCAAGAAAAAAAATCAATTAAGCTCTAAGAATTGTTGCAGAAGCCGAATATGTAGAGAGCAATGATATCACAACTACTATATCTAAATGTAGCTAATTAATAGTAAATGAGACAATAATAAAACGAAACACCAGAAATTTATGAGGTTTGACAAAGTTTTATTTTATTTTGCCTACTACTCGGATATAATTAACCAATATTTATGTCATGACCCAGACCTAGGGTGAAACACCCTAAAAATGTGCTTTGAAAATGTCCATAACCGTAATTTTCATATATCTCAAAATTCGTGCGTGATACCAAAAATTCGACTTTATATTTGTGATCAGGGGGCGAAATTGAGTAGGAAATGGGTATAACCTAGATTTTAGAAGACCCGTAGCGAAAAATAATTTTCGCCAAATTTTCAATTCCAATGGCTATCTGCAATGCCTCCGCAACGCGGACCCGTCTCAGAGGTGTGTTTGCACCTCCTTAATTTTCCTGTTTCGGCCTAAGGCATTTGGGTGATGTCCCCATGCCCTTTTACACGTGAAATATCCTATACTTAGCTATTTTTCAACTTCATATCACTCACCTCTCAACCATTTTATCAAAAATTCTCATCCAAATTCAAGTGTCTCAAGCTTAATTTCGGATCTCAAGAACTCCATTCAAGCTTCAAGTCTCTTCCAAGTCTACATCAAGAAAATCCATGTTTAAGGTATGTGAGTTTCATCCATTGGGCCCTTTTAACCGTGGAGCCCAATCTCCATTTTTATGAAAATTGCATATTTTCAAGTTGTATCTTCTATGTGTATCTCTTATTATGGATTTTGATTATAAATTATGTTGGGGTTTTATGAAATGTTGATTGATTATGTACGTTTATCCACTTCAAGCTTATACTACGAATTGATTTTGTCTATTGAGACTATACATGTTTTGGAGCTATGAACTATGATCTATTATGAGATTTGATGATGGATTTCAAAGTATCTTACATGAGGGTTTTACTATGTGTTGATGGGTTGATTTGCATTGGGTTTTCTCATATTATTACACTCTTGAATTTCATGATTTTGAACTAGCATTACACACCCACCAAGTGTTTGATAAAATGTCTTGACAAGGATTTTCAAGTTATTGATGAACTACTATATGGTTTATAAGTGATGTGACTTTATGATGATTAAGGGGTTGTATGTATGTATTGAATTCATGAAGGTATCTATGATTTTACAAGTCACACAAGTTATCTCATGTTATCATGTTTAGTTTACTTTGGTAAGTAGACCACACCTTGTCGAGGTAGTTTCAAGCCTTGGTCACCTTGTCGAGGGAGTACCATGCCTCGTTCACCTTGTCAAGGGGGTGCTATGCCTCGGTCACCTTGTTGAGGGGGTGTCATTCCTCGGTCACCTTGTCAAGGGGGGTCATGCCTCGGTCACCTTGTCGAGGGGGTGCCATATCTTGGTCACCTTGTCTATGGGGTGTCATGCCTCAAATTCCAACCGGTAGTCCACTCGGTCTATATCGGTTAAGGTTCCTTCCCACACTGTATTATGTACTGTACAAGTTGAATGATGTACAAACATGTTTTACTTCAAGCATTGATCATGCATGTCATATTGATATTATACTTATCTGTTGTCTATGATTATGCATTTTGACTATATTGGCTTATGTCTTGTTGCATTGCATCCCATATACTTAGTACATTCAAACATACTAACTCATACTCTATGCCTACATGATATTACCATGTAGGGACCGAGACACCTTTTGATCATCCTCCACATGGCTAGTTTGTTTCTCCAAGAAAGCTTTGGTGAGTCCTCAACTCCGAGGATGATGTCTACTTTATTTCATGCTATGTTGAGATACATTTCTTATGCTAGATCCTTATTATTATAAGGGTGAGCCAGGGAAGTGTCCTGACCCTGCTCCAATCTAAGTTAGAGGTGTTATTGAATATTATAATGTATTTATGCTTATGAGCTTGACTCTTTTTATGGCTTCTATGTTTATGAAAATATTCCCTTAGTCCCGCTTTCCTTTTTACTTGATTCTTGTTATTGATTATTTTGTTTCCGCAACCAAGGGTGTGTACATATTACGAACAAGAGGCTTGTTTGGATTTTCTTCGGACTTCTCATTTTTCGTGTCACATCTAGGCCCTTAGCTTGGGTCGTGACAAACTTAGTATCAGAGCACTAGGTTATTAATGGTCCTCAAGATCCAACACACTGTATTGATTAGAGTCTTGTTCATAGTTGTGAAGCGTGAAACAACTATGAGTAAGAGACTATGAGGCATTTTAGGAAATATTTTCACTTCTTCATGATCTATGTTGTGCAATAGAGTTAAGTCATCTAGGGCTTATTCCTGATTCTTAATCGTTATGTTTCAAAAAATTTCTCAAGTTATTCAGGATGGTGGACAAGATGATGTCCTATCAAATGCAGAGATTTGCAAAGCTTTATGCCTATTAGCCAAAACGGTGACCACTCAACTCAACCAACAGGCAAGCGCCCGCGAGATTGCAATTGATAAGAGGGGGAAGAGAAAGGCTAAGAGAGCTCGAGTTGTGGGTGCTTCATCTTCGTCAAGACTACTGGTGCCCAAGTACAAAAAGGAAATGGTCCATTTCGTCATTTGTCAAGAGTGTGGAAAGAAGCATCAAGAGGAGTGTTTAGTGGGCAATGAGAGTTGTTTCAAGTGTGACATTGGGCATAAGATGAGATATTTCCCGGTGGCCTCAGAGGAATGAAGAAGAAGGGTTCAATGTGAAGGTCATAATGGTGGAGTGACTCGTCCTAGGTGCCCAAATTATGGGATGAATCATGGTGACACATATTAGAGAAACATGGGTGCATGATTTTGGTGCGGCAAGATGGGCCACAAGATTGTTGAATGTCCATATACTCAAAGGAAAGGCAAGGGTTTTGGTGTTCTGCTCTTCCGTGCCACAAGTGTGGAAAGTATCATCCGAGAGATTGTTTGGCCAATTCGAATGCATGTTTCGCATGTAGCGCAAAGAGTCATGAGTAGAGACTTTGTCCAAGGGTTACTAAGGATTATGAGGATGACCGTCGACGTTCTCAACTACACCCCTCTAGGGGTCACTAGACTTGACAAGGTGATTCAAAGGTATGTTAAGGATTTCTGTTTTCGATGTGCATGCTTTGATAGATTCAGGTGCCACTATTTCTTTCATTATTCCTTTTATTGCTAATAACCTTCACGTGTGTGTCCTAAATTGCTATGTGAGCCCTTTTGGTGTCTACCCCCCTTCCTCCCTTGATGAGTCTATTGTTGCTAGAAAAGTCTATAGGGGATTGTCCCATGTCATTGTTGCATAAAGTGTTATTTTGTGATTTTGTTGAACTTGACATGGTGGGATTTGAGATTGTTCTTAGGGTGGATTGGTTACATGCATATCATGCTTTCATTAATTGTAGAACCCGTAGAGTTAGATTCTAATTCCCTGATGAATTTGTACTTGAGTGGAAAGTTATGAAATGGTAGTTGAAAGTAGATTCACTTCTTGTCTTAAGGCACAAATTGATCCTTAAAGGTTGCACATACCATCTCATAAGGTTAGGGGTGTTGAGTTTAAAGTCATTCATATTGAGTTGGTTCCGATTGTTAATGAGTTTCTTGACGTCCTTCCCGATAGGGGCTAGTCACTTCTCTAAGATCGATCTTCGGTTCGAGTACCACCAAGAGAGGGTGAGAGAGTGTGTTTTTTTTCCTGAGACAGCCTTTCAGACTAGGTGTGGGCATTTGAAATTTGTGGTAATGTCCTTTGGCTTGACTAATGTGCCGTCCATGTTTATGGATCTCATGAATAAATTCTTTACACCCTACCTTGATATGTGTGTGATAGTTTATGGATGGTATATTGATTTATTTCCAGAATGAAGAAGAGCTTGTGAGTCATTTGAGAGTGATGTTGCAAATCTTGACAGATGAGAGGTTGTTTTTTAAGTATGATAGGTGTGAATCTTAGGTAACAAAAAGGTGGTTAGAGAAGTACACCGGTTGGCTAGGTTGGGAATGAGTTTGGATGAATTTGAGAATGGTAGTGTAGTGGTTTTGATGGTTTCAAATCTTCTTTGGTTGATGAGGTCAAGTTAAAGCAAGACCTTGATCCCGTCTTACTAGAGTTGAATGCTTTGATGGAAGATGGTGAAGTGGGGGGTTTTCTTCCAAGGGGGAAATGGTACCCTTAGGTGCCAAGGAAGATTGTGTGTGCTTGTGTTGATGATTGAGTTCACTTGAAAGCCCCACCCATGAAGGGTGTAATCTGGTCTTTCGTGTGTCTATGTTGAGGAGATATGTTAGTGAGCCAAGTGCTATAGAACTCTTTGAGGTTGTGGGTATTGTGAAGGGTGAGTTGATTTATGAGGAGGTCCCGATGGAGATATTCGATGGACATGTGAAAGGTTGAGGAACAAAGATGTAACACCCGTCAAGGTTCTTTGGGGGAATTGACAAGTCTACAGTGTCACTTGAGAAGTCGGAGCGGACATGACGAGGCGATATCCATACCTCTTTCACTCTATTCAAGCTTAAGATAGAAAACTAAGTCTCTTGTATGATTCCAAGTCTTATGTTTGAGCCCTCATATCATGTTGCATGCATGCATATTTATGGTAACAAGATTATGATGATTTTTTGACATTCATGTCGAGATTTTTGAAAATGATGTTTACATGTAATTGTTGCATTCGTGTCAGACTGAAATCTTCATGATTACCTCTCTTATACATGTTTCTTTAACATTCAGGGACAAATGTTCCCAAGGGGGAGATATTGAAACGTCCCAAAAATATGCTTTCGAAATGCCCATACTCGTAATTTTTATATATCTCAAAATCCGTGGGTGATACTGAAAATCCAACTTCATATTTGTGATCAAGGGGCAAAATTAAGTGGGATATGGGTATAACTCGAGTTTTAGAAGACCTGTAGCGAAAAATGGTTTTCGGCAAAATTTCAATTCCAGTGGCTATCCGTGATGCCTCTGAGACGCAGACTCGTTGAGGAGGTGTGTTTACACTTTCTTAATTTTTCTGTTTCAGCCTAAGGCATTAGGGTCATGGCCCCATGCCTTTTTACACGTGAAATATCCTATACTTAGCCATTTTTCAACTCCATATCACTTAAAAACCCTCTCTAAAAACCTCTCAACCATTTTATCAAAAATTCCCATCCAAATTCAAATGTCTCAAGCTTAATTCCGGATCTCAAGAACTCCATTCAAGTTTCAAGTCTCCTTCAAGTCTACATCAAGAAAACCCAAGTTTAAGGTATGTGGGTTTCATCCATTGAGTCCTTTCACCCATGGAGCCCAATCTCTATTTTTATGAAAATTGTATGTTTTCAAATTGTATTTTCTATGGGTATCTCTTATTATGGATTTTGATTATAAATTATGTTGGGGTTTTATTGAATATTGATTGATTATGCATTTTTATCCACTTCAAGCTCATACTATGAATTGATTTTGTCTATTGAGACTATGCATGTTTTGGAGCTATGAACTATGATATATTATGAGATTTGATGATAAATTTCAAAGTATCTTACATGAGGGTTTTACTATGTGTTGTGGGTTGATTTCATTGAGTTTTCTCATATTATTACACTCTTGAATTGCATGATTTTGAACTAGTATTACACACCCACCAAGTGTTTGGTAAAATGTCTTGACAATGATTCTCAAGCTATTAATGAACTACTACATGGTTTATAAGTGATGTGACTTTATGATGATTAAGGGATTGTATGTATGTATTGAATCATGAAGGTATCTATGATTTTACAAGTCACACAAGTTATCTCATGTTATCATGTTATCATGTTTGGTTTACCTCAGTAAGTAGACCACACCTTGTCGAGGGGGTGTCAAGCCTCAGTCATCTTGTTGAGGGGGTTGCCATGCCTAGTTCACCTTGTCGAGGGGGTGCCATGTCTCGTTCACCTTGTAGAGGGGGGTGCCATCCCTCGGTCGCCTTGTCGAGGGGGTGCCATGCCTCAGTTACCTTGTTGAGGGGGTGTCATACCTCGGTCACCTTGTCGAGGGTGTGTTTTGCCTCGAATTCCAAGCGTTAGCCCACTCGATCTATGTCGGTTAAGGTTCCTTCCCACACATGTATTATGTATTATACAAGTTGAATGATTTACAAGCATGGTTTACTTCAAGCATTGATCATGCTTGCCATATTGATATTATACTTATCTATTGCCTACAATTATGTATTTTGAGTATATTATCTTATGTCTTGTTGTATTGCATCTCATATACTTAGTACATTCAAACGTACTAACGCATACTGTATGCCTACATGCTATTACCATGCAGGGAACAAAGCACCTTTTGATCATCCTCCACGTGGCTAGTTTGGTTCTCCAAGAAAGCTTTGGTGAGTTCTCAACTCCGAGGACGATATCTACTTTATTTTAAACTATATTGAGACCTATTTCTTATGATGGATCCTTATTATTATGAGGGTGAGCCCGGGAAATGTCCTGGCCCCACTCTATTCCAAGTTAGAGGTGTTGTTGGATATTATGATGCATTTATGCTTATGAGCTTGACTCTTCTTATAGCTTCTATAATATTCCCTTAGTCCCGCTTCTCTTTTTACTTGATTCTTGTTATTGATTATTTTGTTTCCACAACCTAGGATGTGTGCATGTTATGAACAAAAGGCTTGTTTGGGTTGTCTTCGGACTTCTCATTCGCCGTGTCACGTCTAGGCCATAGGTTTGGGTCATAACATGGCGAATGGGAACCCAAGATTCCTTAAACTAGCCTCAAAGTACCAAAATTAACATCATCGATTCGGAAGCACATTCGAAATTAAACACATAGTTCTAAGGGAGGGAAAAGTAGGACTCAGCTATGAGGATATCTTAGGGAAAGGGATTAGCATGAATTCACATAGCATATAACACACAATGACTAAGGGGTGGGTAAGTATGACTCACGCTATTAGGACAATTCGGGACTTAGGATCTTCCACATTTCCACATCAAACATACATATACATATCATAATTCCCATAATCAATCCATGATAGCCAGAAATAAAAACTAACCATGATCATAAGGTTCAAATACAACACATAACACATAGATCCGATGAGAGTCTACAAGAGGTCCAACAATCCCTCTAGTTACAAGATAAGACGGGGGCCAAGACATGTCTCGAACTCACCCTCGAGTATTGATAACATATACAAAAGCAACTTAAAGTAGAGGAATGGTGGTTTGTCCTTGGAAAATAGGACTCACCACAACAAATGTCTCAAAATTTGGTCTAGCCATCGAACGGTGGATGAAAGAAATTTCTGGTCCTTACATGATGAGATCATGTAGGCAAAAGTATACGTTGGTATGTTTGAATGTACTAAGTATGCGGGGTGCAATGCATGTAACTTACCAAAACCTGCATACAATGTTAGATGACAAGGACACATAATATAAAAAGAGATATATCACAAAGAAGGTGATATAACAAGATGCTATGAAGTTCATGATGCATGAAGTGCAAATGATGCTTATATATATAATGGGGATGTGATCTCAACCGACATAAGTAAGAAACGAGCTATTTCTTCGAATTTTGATGATTAATCCTCATCGGTAAAGAGGCGGTCTACTTGCCAAGGGTAAACCATGCTTCACCTTACAGGCCTCCCATTTCCTATGAAGCATCCTTCCTTACGGGTCTCCCATTTCGGATAGGATTTTCACATATAACATATCAAGTTATATCATATCATTTCTTCTCTTTATGGGCAACCCCATTTCAGAGGCATCTTTTATTACGGGTCTCCCATTTTGGAAAGGAACCTATGCTATACACATAGTTCAAGGAAAGAGAGAAAACCCTTTTTCCATCAGTGCTAATTCATCATCCCACAAGAATACTTATAATATACGTAATTATACATGCTTTCAAGAGATACAAGTTTTGCCAAAATATTTCAATGCACAACTGGGCTTAAAAACCAAACACCATTCAATATAATTCATACTTACGCTCAAATGCCAAAACCTTAAAAAATGATTGATTACAAATAGTTAGGATATATTTTTTTCTCTATCTATAAATCTATAAAGGCCCAGAAATATCTTGTTTACGTATCATTGGAAAGTGCATTAATATAAATACGGTAGTAAGAAGCGGCAATACAAAAGTGTATAAACTATAAAAACGAGTCAAAATGGGTTGTTCCACACTAGCGCTTCCGCGCAATAATTCGACCAAAGGTGATCCTATTACAGGAATAGCGTCAGGGACACCTGTTACT
>JAPFFP010030218.1:0-15709 GCA_026153255.1 Solanum medicagineum | reverse complement strand
TAACTCCTAAATGCCACGTAGCCTCCTACTTATAAATGTGGTGCACAACATATCAATAAACAAAACTCTACATAGACATGGCTTTGTAGACTGACTAGGATGACCCGCTTTGATACCACTTCTGTCACGCCTAAAGTCCCATTAAGGAGGACTGACACCCATTATGATAAGGCTCGGGAGAACCAACCTGTATCTATGCGCTTTCTATACATATCATAAAGAATTTCTACACTCAACATGCTTTTAAGAAAGTAAACAATAATAAGCCAAAAGGAAATGCAAATGACTAGGCTGTTGCGGCCACATTGTCTAAAGTACGAGACATGAACACACTTTAATTTACATAGTCTACAAAGCCTCTAGATAAGGAAAAGTATCTGATAAGGGTCAAGACAGACCCCACATTGATTAACTATAACATACAAAAATATAGGCTCTAGACACACAAAGCTCCGAAGCAACCTGGAGCTTGGTAACAGCAGCTGGATATCACGTACTCCTACTGGGGAGATCTACTAGCACCTGTACCTGCAGTATGAAATGCAGTTCCTCCGTAAGAAATGTCAATACGAGATAATGTACTGAATATGTAAGGCAAGAGATACTATATAGAAAGTAACAACTCAAATGAAACTATACACTAGTGTAGGATAAGAGACCACCTTTAGTTATATTGTGGGTTCATGTACTTTATGTTCTTTTTATTACTTTACCTTTACTGAATAATTTTTGCACAGCATGTAATACAAATGACTAGTTGATCAGTGGTAAATTTATATCGAGATCGGCCCTGGCTAGACTTTTCCTTTCACCCCTTAGGCTACCCCCTATGATAGGATCAACCCTTGCTTGGTGATTCTTCCACCCATCAATGAGCAATATACTTTACCTTTTAATAACCTTTGAGATGATTCTTTTGGTGGTCAAAATGTTAGAGCTGTAGGACTGTAGATGTAGCATGTGACATGTAAATAATCATACAAGACAATATGAAAATGAAAAGAGTACGTTACACAAATAATGAAATGCGTATGAGATGAAACAAGTGTGAACTTTATTTAGCAACAACAGCCCATTTAACTTGGTATCCACGTATGTATGTAGATTTGAAGGTGACTATGTATGGGAGCATATAAAAATGTGAAAGAGTGGAGACATGGTTAATAGTTGTGTTAGAGTTGGAAAGTTCCTTTATGTGACAAGGAAGAATCTAGATTTCATGCCAAGGAATATGAAATCGAGTAGCCTTACATACCTCGTTGTACCACCTCACTATTACCTAGAAATAACGTCCCTTTCCTCCAAATATTTATCTACAATAGAGTAGGCAATAAGACTGATATTAGCAGCTAAGTAACACTTCTTCGCAGTCCAATCTTATAAAAAGTAACATCCCGGCAGCAAGCTTGTATTTAGCGACCCAGAGGCATTCTTTCAACCTTTTCACTTATAGTTGTATTTTCTAATAACCATTCTTATGCACATGTAATATACAACTTATTTTATACCCTTAACAGTCTTACAACAACTCACAAGTCACAACATATAACAATTATACATAACATACAAGTAGGCCACATAATAATTATACACAACATACAAGTAGGTAGCGTAACATTACGTCCCTTTGCTACATTACGACATCAATAATTCCAAACCTTTATGAACTTCAACCAAACTGTTCTGAAAATATTTATACATAAAAATAGTCCTAAAACAGTTCAAAAACAATCCTAAAAATAGGTGGAGGATGTGAGACCACAGTCCTCAATCAATCAATCCACAATTTCTACAAACAACACACTTAGGATAACACGTTAAACCTCGATTGTTTACGTATAACCAAATAGTGCAATGACCTTTATACATAATTAAAGAACTGAAACAAATTAAGAAAAGAAACATTCTTTCATAATTATGCCAACCAAGCAGAGAAAAGCTCCCAAATAAACAAGAAAAGTATACAACAACCCTTGGAACACATGCTATCCAAAAGTTTCAGCATATACCTAACCAACATAGTCTCTTGTTTTTCATAAGAAAATCATACTAATCACATAAGTATTGTTACTTACCTTTACCCTCAAGGTGTAGGGCTTCTCCAAAAACTCTAAAAGTCTCCTTATGGCTACTTTGCAAGGCTAAGAAAGAGTAGAGAGGAAACCTTATGAAAGGTGATTCTTTTCCCAAGTTAAAAATGTCTTAAAGATGCTGATTTTTTAAGCCCTTTTAAAGGGACTCTTTGGCCGACTTTCTCTTGAGATTTTGACCACATATTAACACATGTAATCAAGTTGGTGATACAATAGCTTGGACCTCTCACTTGGGCCTAAATGGGTCTCAAAGTTGATGGGCCTTGGCAGTCCATTTTCTTAATTTTCTCCACTTAGTTTGGGCCAAAATCAACAAGTGAATTGTGAATGTACTTGGTCCCTTTTTATTATTTATCTTGGGCTGTAAATATTGTCCATTTAGGATACTAAAATATGGGCTCATGTCACACCCTCAACCCGGTATCGGACTTGGACAAATTCAGCGTTGGGCCTTGTCTCCGTCTAGCTAGCAAGTTTAAGCTAAGCAAGTAGGTGACTCACCTGCTAGCTTCTTAAGTCCTGCAAGCTCCTCAATTATCTCACTTTGTTTAGGGCTGTGATCTTCTCATTTTTACATAAAACTTATATACACTCGATCCTCTTAAGTGTTAGATGCACATATCGTCCTCTAATATGAGATTCAAGTACTTTTAAAAATGGGCGCTATTTTGACCAAACCATGTCATGTTTCATTTGCATAGAACTAGTACATGTAAGATGTGGGGTGTTACAGTTGTGACACTTTTATCTTCATTATTGGGAAGAACAACTACCCCACCCATCTTGAGACATAGTCCACAACAACTAGAATATATTTGTTCCCATAAGAACTGACAAACAACCCCCTGAAGTTTATCCCCAAACATCAAACAACTCGATCACCATAATGTGGTTTAGAAGGAGCTCTTGCTTGTGGGAAACACCACTTTCTCTCTGGAGCCTATCACAATCCTTAGCATAGTCATGGGCATCATGTTGGATGGTTGGCCAATGGTAGCCACACTGCAAGATCTTCTATGTTGTCTAAATCCCACTATGATGCCCACCTACCAAGGATGAACGGCAAGCCTCTAAAATACTCATCATATCTACCTCAGAAACACAACGTTATATAATTCCATCTGCACAGACACAAAATAAATATGGATCATCCCAGAAAAATTTTCTCGTATCAAACATAAACTTACGACGCTGGCGAGAAGTCAAGTCCGATGGCACAACATCACTAACTTAATAGTTTGCATAATCTGCGAACCATGGTATCAAATTATGGAATTCTGCCAAAATTGTCTCATCAGGAAACAAACCATCAATCTGCATCCCATCGTTGAACTTTGCTATGTCCTTGTCCTTAAGTCTGGATAAGTGGTCTGCAACCTGATTTTCTATCCCTTTTCTGTCAATCACCTCAAAATCAAACTCTTAAAGAAAAGTACTCATTGAATAAATCTTGGTTTTCCATCCTTCTTCGCCATTAAATACCTCAGTGTTGAGTGGTTAGTGTGTACAATCACTTTGGTCACCAAATAATATGATCTGAACTTCTTGAACGCAAAGACCACTGCAAGCAACTCCTTCTCAGAGATAATGTTGTTTTTGTGTTGCATTTAGGGCTTTACTAGCATAATAGATGGGATATAGAATCTTCTCACTATTCTATCCCAACACCATACCTAGTGCAACCCAACTTGTATCACACATAATCTCGAAGGGTTGAGTCCAATTTGGAGCAACTATGATAGGCATCGATATCAACCTCTGCTTCAACCCCTGAAATTCTTTTAGACATGCATCATCGAACATAAACGTAGCATCCTTCTCAAGTATCTTACACAAAGGATGTGTAATCTTTGAGAAGTCCTTTATGAAGCACCTGTAGAAGCCTGCATGTCTTAAGAAAAATTTCACACCTTTACCAGAGATGGGTGGAGGGAGTTTCTCAATCACCTCAACTTTGGCTTTGTCAACCTCAATACCTTTATTGAAGATCTGGTTTCCAATATGATACCATAAATTGACACTTTTCCTAATTCAGCACAAGATGATATTCTTCACATCTTCAAAGAACATCATGCAAATGCATCAAACAATCAAACAATCAACGAATGATTCTCCAACCACACTAAAGTCATCCATAAACACCTTAACATATCTAAAAAAATGGACATTATACATCTCTGGAATGTGGCTAGTGCATTGCACAATAAGGTGCCATAAGGACATGAAAAGGTCATCTTCATTTGGTCCTCTTGAGCAATACAAATCAAGTTGTAGCTTAAATAACCATCAAGAAAATAGTATCAGACTTTACCTTCCAAGCGATCTAGCATTTGGTCCATGAATTGCGTAGGGAAGTGATCTTTCTTAGTTGATTCATTGAGCTTGCGATAATCCATGCAAACCCTTCAACAAGTGACTGACCTCATAGGAATCAACTCATTGCTAGTATTTGGGACCACAATGATATTTCTCTTCTTTGGAACACACTGGACTAAAAGTATCTGTTCACTATATGTGATAGGATATATCACGCCGGCGTCTAACCACTCAATGATTTCTTTGTGCGCAACCTCTTGCATCGGTGGGTTGAGATGTCATTGGTGTTCAGTACTCAATTTATAGTCCTTGACCAATTGAATCTTGTGAGAGAGATGCCAAAGATGTTTCAATTGTCCATCTAATAACCTTTTTCAATCACTTGACTACCGAAACCAATGCTTCCTCCTGTTCATCATTGAGATCTGCATAAACAATAATAGGCAAAGTATTGTTGGTACCCAAAAGCATATACCTTAGATGGGCTGGAAAAACCTTTAACTCAAACATCGGTGGCTCCACAATGGATGGTGTAGTAGGTGGTGACTATCAATTTTTCAAGTCCAACTTAGGCTTGAATTGTTGCTTAGAGAATCCAGGTGCTCCTAGAACCTTTATGGACTTATCATATTTTTGGATGCCATCACTCTCGAAGTTCATCAACACAACCTCAAGAGTTTCGACACCCGGTCTTTCCTCGACTGGTACCTCCAGTAGCACCTCATTAATACTCTTAATAATAGAGACCACTTTCAGATCATCAGGTCTCTTCATAGACTGGGAGACATTAAAGACAACCTTTTCATCATTCAATATAAACTTAAGTTGACCCAAATCTATGTCCATTAGTGCTCGTCCAGTGGCTAGGAAGGGTCTTCCCAAAATAATTGGGATGTGGAAGTCAACTTCATAGTCAAGTATCATGAAGTCTGCCGAAAATATAAGATTCTCAACTCGGACTAACACGTTATAGAGTATTCCCATAAGCTTCTTTAAATTCTTATCTACCATCAACAATCGCATTGCAGTAATACATCGGCTCCCAAGCCTATTTTCTTGAAAAATGCAACAGGCATTAAGTTGATGTTAGCTCCTAAATCACGTAACGCCTTTGCATAGTTAAAGACTCTGATGGTGCAAGGTATGGTGAATGCTCTAAGATCCTCCATTTCTACATCTAGGACCTTTTAGCAATAGCTCTCTAATGATGAGATCATGAGCAAGATCTTAGGACATAGTCCTCTTCTTGTTCACATCATCTTCATGAACTTGGCATACCAAGGTATCTGTTCTAAATCATCAATAAGTGGGAGATTAATAGATAGTTGCTTCAACATGGAGATGATGTAGTAAAACTTCCCCTCATCTTCCTTCTTCTCGAGTCTCTGAGGGAAAGGTTGTGGAGGCCTAGGTATGAGTTTCAATTTCCTTGGTGTCACAATTTAATTGCTCACCCCATCTTTGACTTTTCATCCCCAATCTCTACATCCTTGCTTTCTACCATTTCCTCATGAATCTGATCATCATCTACCGAAATCGCTGGGTTGATCATCTGCTTATTACCTCATGTCGTCACCACCATGAATTGGCCATCATTCTTTGAATTTTGAACTATTTTAATTAGCAATGTATCTTTCTGACACTGGTTCAATTGTGTAGACATCTGACCAAATTGCTATTCTACCTGTTAATAGCCATAGAATGAGACTCAATCTATTAATTTATACTTGAAATATCAGCTTTTATCCCCTTCAAAGTCTTATCTTGGGAGTCAACATTTTTCAATAACTTAACAAATATCTCCTCAATCCTCAAACTACTAGCCCCAGAATCACAATTATGTGGTGGCACATGTGGACCATTTTTGTATTTATCTTTGTGGCCCCAATCACTATCTCTATCTTGTCAATTGTTTCTGTCATAATAACCATCTTAGTTGTTGTCCCTATTATAGTTCTGACCTTGATTCCCTTGACCATTGCACCAATAGTCCTAACTAGACCCTTGGACATTGCTCAGAAAACCTCTTATCTAATTAGTCATAAAGAAAGTATCCTCCTCATAATATAGCTCCTCATACATGGGTGTACCTGGTGGCTGGTGACTAATTGCATTCACTAGCACTTGAGTTTGCTTCATTAACAAACTCACTTTAGTACTAATCCTAGCCAACTCCTGCATCACGTCTTTGTTGATCTTAGCCTACTCTAAATTTGTACTCACTATAAAAGAGCTCTTAGTCATCGAATTGTCTTGTGCCCCATGCAGGATTTGCCTTTGCTATCTTCTCTAGTCGCTCAGCAATAACTAGAAAAGTGCAATCCAAGAATTAGCTGCCTATTATGGTGTCTGCAACTACTTTGTAATTATCATCTAGTGCCTAATAGAAGATCTTCACTTAGGAATCATCAACAATTTTGTAGTCTGGAACATTTCTCAAGCATATTGTGAATCGCTCCCATGTAGTACTAATCAAATTACCAGGCAAAAGCTCGAAGTTATTTATCTAATCCTTCATCTTTAGCTGCTTTGATTTGGGAAAATACCTCTCTAAAATGGCTTTCAGCATTTCAGCCCAGGTAGTTATAGAAGTCTGTGGAAGTCGGCTAACTATATTGTCGCTTTATTTCTGAGAGATAATGGGAAGACATGGATCCCAACGACATCCATGGACAGATATTGATTTCCCATCATGCTCTTGTAGACGAAAGCAACATTATATACATGGTTATGATAATCCTCTGATGGTAAGACTATGAATAACCCTCTATTATTGCAATATTTGTAACAACCTACTTGATACAATAAACTTAGTGTATTTCGTTAAAGGAGGCAACACAATAGCTCTAGTGACATCTACTGCTAGAAGGTCAAGCTGGTATGGATTCCATGTATTAGCAGCTTCTCGTTGATCTTATGGCGGTGGATTCACATCTTCAAGCTGTGGTGGGTCATCATTATTTAGATTACGTGCAAGGTTTGTAGCATTATTTGCATTGTCCTAGGCCATTCTTTGAAACAATTTTAGGATCTCTAGATCAAATGGAGTTAAGGGGATACCTCGACTACGAGTGGGCATACACTACACCTGTATGCTAAAACAAAAACAAAAACAACATAAAATATAAAATAACAAAAATATGGACTAACTCACAAATCACTCTAATTAAACCAATCCAAAAGTCGTATTCCCTAGCAACAGTACCAAAACTTCATGCTCAAACTACACCTCTCAGTTAAGCTATAAGCAGTTGGTGTTCAAATATAGAACCTAACAATGGTTAGGGTCGATCCTACGAGGAATAAGGTCTAGAATTGGAATAATTAAAACCAATTTGAACGAACCAATTGATTATTTCTCGAAGAGGGGTTTTGATAAAATGCAATAAATAGACCTGAACTAGAATCAAATAGTCAAGTGATGTGTTGTGAAATCAGTGAGAGAAGTAACTAGGGTATTGTGTTCCCCATGAATTCCTAAATCAGTATAACTAGATAATCATAACCTTTTCTAGTACGTAACATGCAGAACTGGTAAACTATGTCTACTTAACCCTTTGATCCAGACACTAGGTGATTTTCACCAAGTGATTTGATCCACCCCTGAGGTGTTGCATTACTAAACCTTACCTTGTCCCAATACAACCATCCCTTGATCCTTCAGGTTGATTAGACGAGAGTAATCATATTGAATCCTGTTAATTATCTCTTATCCCATTGATTACCCTCTTGATCCAGTAAGTAAAAATCAGGTGAGTTCTAACGTGTGCATCCTTTAAAAAGCATTCATATCGAAGAGATGATTACTACATATATGCACACTTTCCAAGGATTATGAATTATCCAGTTTCTACTTTGTTAGTTCTTCATGATTTCCACAACTCTAGTTGTGGATTTAGCTACTCATGTTCATTGTAGATGAAGAAATCATATTATGGAATGACATAATTAAACACTTACAATGATAAATTGAAGAGCATAAAATCTGAATATCTTCTTGAAAATTATGATGTTATAGCTCGAATGTAATGTCAAAAGTTATCTCCAAGAACAAAGTAATAATCACAAGTAATGATTTTTGGACGTTCTAGCTGCCCTCTCTCTCTCTCCCTAAAAAAACTAAAAACCTATTTATAATAAGTGAAAATGAAATCCTAAACAAAATATGAAAACTAGAATCAAGAAATCAGATGAGCATAGTTAGGGGTCGTAGATGAAATCATGTTGTGATTTAGCCTTCATAGACTGCATTGCTAAAAATCCATCCTCAACATACGGACCCCATCTATGGATCATTTTCTGACTTACAAACTATAAGAGGTTTTGTCTGGTTACTATTCAGCAAATCTTCAAAAACTCTGATCCTCCAGGCATGACATAGTATATGACCCGTCATTGACTTATGAACTGTGGGAGACTTTATCTATTGATGGTTCAGCACTTACGCATATTTTCTAATCTTCAAAAAAAGAACAAGCATATGGGCCATCAAGTGGTCTATGGCCTATCATATATTTAACATCTGAAAATCAGCCTTTTACTAGATCCAACCCTCGAAACCCCTCTACGGCTCGTGGAATAAACCACAGCTTGTAGAAAGCTTAGTGAAATCGCAAAATTATGAAATACACCAAACATGGCCCAAAAACATCTTGATTCCTAAAATCTTACAAAATCAACACAAGAACACATCAAACCAACTAACATTGCTTTAAGAGCACACAAAATTCTTAGTTTAAAGAATCAAAAGTGTCATATTTTGGCGGCACACACGGCCTGCATTGAAGTCCAAGGGATTTTTTAAGTTAATGTCTAGGGTATTATCTGGGTTGAATTCTATCCTGTGGGGTCTATTGAAAACAAGTGACTTCGTTAGAATTGTGATTCCGACTGTAGTGCTAAGTGGCTAGATCCATTTAGACTCAAAACCATTGAAACTTACACATATTCACTTTTTCACTGTGCGTGGTTGTACCTTTTGGGCTAATAGGGGCCCAATTCACATACATGCATAGATAATAGAGCCTTAGATGTATGCACATCACTACCTAATCATTTGGTTCTGATTACTTCCATACTCGACTGCATATAGTTTGGGTACTTGTGATTAGACATTTGTTGAGCTATATTATATCTCATCCATGCTTTGTTTACTATTTTACTCAGTTGACCTATGATTCCTACTAGGTTCCATAACCCTAGTACTCACTCCTACTTTCTGTATTTGTTTGTTATGCAGGTCCCAGCATGAGCCGACAGTGACGATTCTAGGCGGTAGAAGCATTCTTGAAGACTACTGGTGAACATTGGACGTCCTGGATCCTTCCAATGTTTGTCTATATCAGTGGTTGTCTTTTGTTATCAAAGACTTTCCTTGTATATTGTTCTGGTTTTAATATGTATATAAAGGTATATTATGGTCTTGAATGATGTATCGTGTCTATAGTAGTTCTATACAAGTGACTTTTAGGTCCTGAGAGGGTATTGTAGTGCTATATTTATATATATACTCGGTATAAGTTGGTTTGATATCATCTGTTCATTAGACTATTTCGATTATACCTGTTACTAGCAATTCTGAGCTAGGGTTAAAATTTCCTATCAGGGGTTAAGGTAGGTGCCACGATGACTTATACGGTCTGATCATGACCAGTTGGTATCAGAGTCCTAGATTTGATGGTCTCACTTGTATAGAGCTACCTAATGGACGCTTAATCCTACTACTCCAAGGAAGCAGAGACGATCGTCATCAACATATTACCCAACAATAGAGTTTGGTTCAAATCCCACAGGAAGTGGAGGTTTGAAGTTGAAGTATTTTATTGAATCAGTCAATTGTAGGTCGAATTAGGGGGCTTACAATAATTAAAGTTTTGGATTCAGCAACCTAAAAATAGTTAGCAAATTAATTACTAGATAGAGAAAGATGTTGGGGTTATGCAAGTATGGGATGGGATCTACATATCTGGGTCTAAAAATTTGATTGAGTTAAAAGAGAGTGAATAGGCTAAGATGTTGGTAACCTCAGCTTAGTTACAACACCAAGGTGTTTTGCATGATTCAATTACGATATCATATGCAGATCGCTCTAGGACACGCCTGGCATGAGAAATCATAGAAAATCACCTAATACGTCAGCAGTTGAACCCTTAGGTATGGCATTCAACTGAAACCCCAAAAGATTTCTAACTAATACATCCATTCCACACTCTAATTACTTAGTTAAAGCAATAATTAGAGATCTGAAGTACCCAAGTTAGCAACCTTGAGATTATAAATGAAACTAAGTAACAAACATAAATTCACTCAGATTAAAAATAATATAGACAAAATATTAAAGATCCAGTATTAGAAATGAGAAACTATACGATTTACATACCCCCAAGATGGGAGTTTTAGCCACGCATTACAAAAATTAAACATTCAGTACCAATATATGCAACTGAGTACGTGGGTATCAAGGATTTAGAGGAGAATAGTTGAATTCAACAAGCTAATATATACAAATATTTGCCTCCACAAGCTTGAAACTCTCTCCCTTGTATGTTTTGACCAAGAAGGTTCTAAGTATCCTAAGCTCACTCTCTCTCTATCTGGAATTCATAAGAGAATAATCTGCACAATGTTCTTTTCCATAATTGCCTAAATAGTCCCTGCAAAATCACTGAATTTTCTGTATTAAATTGCAACTCGGCGATCAAGGCCAGCCCAGGCACTCTGGCGATGCGCTAAATGTACACTTGACTGCTTTTCTGTGCAATCCTTCATAACCTCAATCTTTACAATATTGGACAATAATTCTTTTCTCCACAACATATTTGGCAATACATCGAATTCCCTTATATATCTCCTTTCTGTCATGATCTTGGGGTCTTGAGTTCTATAACCTTAGGCGATCTTCATGGGAAGTAGGTGATATGCCAACTTGATTTTGCAATGTCGATTCAAATCGTCGTTCCGGCAAGAACTTGAGACTTGGTTACTGCATTGTTAGGTTGTCTCACCTAATTGTTGGCAATGCATCGACTAGGTCAGTGATGCCACTTTTTTGTCCATCATTTTGGCCCTTTTTGCTTCTTTTTAAAGTCTTACTGATTGTTGTTCCCCTATGCTCTTTTATCCCCATTCCTGGCAACACACACATATATTAGTTAGTATTTGGAACAAAATAGCACATTGAGGACAATATTACTATGCATTCTACGACCAAAATGAGTATAAAATATGTACTCATCAACACCCCCAACTTAAGTCTTTGCTTTCCCTCAAGCAAATCACAATATCAATCCATATAATTTTAGAGCTTACAAACAGGGCCATAGAAAGAAATACATACAAGTCTACCTTTGTCATCCACCCTCCATCTTCTGCAAACCACTTCTATGACTTTGAAGCCTCAAGAGGTGACTAAGGGGTAATCAAAACATGGCTATGCTCGTAGTCGTTCATGTAGCTATTGTTCACTACCTAAAACCATCACCATTTGCCCTTACGCCAAACAAGATCCTGTACAAAGAAGATTGGAACTATGCTCTCAAAGGATCTCTTTAACTCTCGCGCTCACAATTGAGAAAAAACATGTAAGCATCAACCCATAAGCTTACCTTTATTCTCAATTGAAGTATATTCATTTTCATTTCAGACTAGGATCCAAAAAGACTTTGTGCAGGCATTAATGTAGGTTAAGGTTAGGTAGGTAGCACATGGGTATTTGTGGCTCATCCCTCCTTGAACTCTACACACTCTTTTCATGCTCATGGATCCATTTGATATTTTTCTTTTCCTCTCCTTTTGACATCTTTTTTTTTTTATTTTTCATTCAAGGTGTTCCCCCTTTCTTTAGAAGTCAACCTGCTCAAATAAAGTCTTGAATCAAATCGAAATCGCCATTTTTCCCTTTCTATCGTAATGTAACTCACCAAAATCCATTCAAAATATTATGGTATCACAATCGCATAACGAATCTAGTAAGACTAAAATCAATTGATTCAGAGAAAGAGGGTAAAATAGTCAAAAGTCATATGCCAAAACATGTAGTCAAAATATGAAAATGAATGAAAATATTCCCAAGGTGATAAGGAGTTCAACGGTGAAAATAGTTTCAAAGACAGAGCTAAAATGAGGGAGAGTTCATCAATAATACTTTGGAAATAAAAATCCAAGAAATCCCCAATTTACACTATTAAAATCCCAAAATTGGAAGTTAAAATTACAATTTATTCAATATAAATCAAAGAAATAGGTTAGAAAATAGTTATCCAATCACTTTCTCTTGAAAAATATTGAAATCTTTCTTGAAAACAAAGCTTGAAGGGTTCAAAATGTTACAAAATGAATTAAAACATCTTTTAAAGAAGTCCACTATTTAGGTCATTATAACACTCCATAAATGCGAACAGAGCATTCGTGAACGCTGAGGCTAAAAGGGCATAGCTTTGCAAGCATAGGCTCTCTTCTGCAAATGTAGAGTACATGAGGGACCTGCACTAGAACATCTGAAAACCAGCAACCCATAATAAAAAACACAACATAACTAGGACCCTCAGGATTAATTTGGAACCCCTTGAACACAAACCAACCATAGAACCCTACTAGAAACGATGATCCGGACTTCATGGAATGAACAGAAATTCGAATTCGTAACCTCCATGGCTCCGAACCCGTTAAAGTTTAGTTAAACTAGTTTCAGACTCAAAATCAAAATATTTTGGAAAGCTCTAAAAATTATAACAAGGTCATTTCTAGAGTTAGTTTAACAATATAGAACCACTGCAACTGACAGAATATTGATACGAGCCCCCAAACTTCTAATGTTGACAAAGCAAAACCTGTAATCCACAAGAAACTAAAACTACAACTTTGGGTATACAATCTCTGTTTTAACTTCGAATTTAGTTCTGCAAGTTCTACTAGACCAAATTTGACATTTCAGAACTGATGGAATTGACAAAATCAAAGTCCAACACTCGAAACTCAAAATAATCTCAAAACATAAATTTTTCAACTTTAAGCCTTTTAAAACTCTTTCTTTTGCAAAACTTCAACTTTTACAAGATTTTTAAAATTCGACTCTTTGACTCACCCAAAAATGACCCTAGGAAACCTTTGGGAAGGGGAAAATGGTAATTTGGTCAAAATACCAAAAATAACCTTCGAGATCATTACAATAGGAAGAGGACGCCCTCGACCACCCACTAAAAGTCCTGTCTGTACCATTTGAGAAGGAGTACAACAATGAATTTTAGGTACTAGATTTAATTAAGAATGATTAGAGTCAAAAATAATGAATTTAACCCTAACATTGCTCTATAGCCTCCTACTGATTCGATTTGAACGTCATCGTTCCAGTCCATATAATTCTACTAAACACACGCTCCTTGTAATGGTCTCAATAGTGAACCTAAGCTCTGATACCACTTTGTCATGAACCAAATTTGAATCATGATGGTGCCTACTATAACTGTCGAGTAGGCAAGACAACCTAAGCATAAAATTACCGAAGAATTAGATTAATACAATAATACAAGTAATATACAAAAGATATGAAAATATGTCCTAAAGAAGCATAGTCAAAGCATAAATATGTAATATGATACAAAATACATTGAGTACGCAATGGTAACTAAAGAACAAACAAACATTAAATCCCATACCCCGGACCTAGTGTCACCATATTGGGAGCTACTAGGTATAAATGAGTATAATACAATGTCTTAATCTCTAATAGAAAAATATAATTAGGTAATAAAGAAGGAAGGCAACAAATCTCTGGATGCCAAGAGTTCACCACTATCAGCGTCGGCAGCAACTACGAGTGATTTAGTGTGTATAGGAGGTGGCTCGATTTGGGATCTGCATCAATATGATGAACAAGTACCAAAACATGGGGTACAGAAAAGGCATCATAAACCGACTGAGCTAAAAAGGAGTATATAAAAAATAAATAGCACGATGATAATGTCACGACCCAAGCCTAGAGCCTAGATGTGACACAGCGAATGGGGAATCCGAAGGAACCCCAAACAAGCCTCTTAACTTGTCATTACACATCATTGGTCGCAGAAGCATATAAAAACATTAAAGAGAAAGAGTAAGGGCAAAGGGCTAAGGGAAAAGCTTGCACAATATCATAGTCAAAAGACAAGAGTTAAACTCATATCATAGATACATAACATGTCCAACAATCACCTCTACTACATAGATAAGAGCAAGGGCCAAGACAAATCAACCAGGCTCACCCTCATAGTCAAATAGAACATAAAGAAGAGTGTCTCAATACATAACAAGAGAGCATAGACTAAGGTCCCCGAAGTGGAGGACTCACCAACTTGCTTGAGTAGTACCGAACTAGCCACGTAGAGAAGGATGATCAACTTGGGCTCCGGTTCCTAGATGGTGGTATCATGTAGGCAAGAGTATGCGTTAGTACATTTGAATGTACTCAGTATGTAGGATGAAATGTAACAATAGATGCGCATCATAATCAAAATGCATAATATTAAGCAATAGGCATAATATAACAATATAGCATGTATGAACAATGCTTAAGTAAATCATGCTTAAATAAGTCATGCACATATAGGATATCATATGTGTAGAAGAGACTAAGTTAGATTTTCAAAGTACAAACCCCTTGGTGGTTATGTGGTACAAACCTCTCACATGGTTGATGATAATCACACCTTATTACCATGGTGGTAAAGTGCAAACCCCTCACATGGTTGATGAGTACAAGCCCCCACCTTGGTTATCTGGGATCTTATCCCCCGGATCGGGTATGGTCTAATGCAACATTTTATATAGAGTATATCATATATATAAGCTTCATAGTCATATAGTTATTCATATCATATCTCATGCTTTAAACCTTCAACTTCTCAAGAAACCACATCTGGACATTTTATCAAACACTTAGAGGGTGTGTAATGCTAGTATAAAGCTATAAAATATAGAGATGAAATCATACAAGAAAATCCATTGTAAACCATTAATCAACACCTTGCAACACCCTCAAGCAATAAACATCAAACCCCTCATCAAATCTTACAATAGATCTAAGATTTATAGATCAAAACATAGCAAAACAGTCACGACTTTACATATCTTTAACATAGAATGAGTGAATTTCATAATTTGCAAGACCCATTTGTAAATCAACTTTAAATCATGCAATTTAAGTAAAAAGAGACTTGGGTACCATGGGTGAAAGGAACCCATTAAAGAACCCATATACCTTAGCATAGAGATGAACTTGGTGAAGATTGAAGATGGAGACTTGAAGCTTGAAGAAGAACCTTGAA
>JAPFFP010030197.1:0-15709 GCA_026153255.1 Solanum medicagineum | reverse complement strand
TAATTTGGTAGATTGTAGGCCAGCCAGTTCATTTTTTGTTAAGAGATATTCCCATTTAAAGATAACTCTTCAATCGGTACTTGTGACAAACTTAGCCAATGAAATTCCTCTGAACTTGGCTTGATGTAGGGGACCCATGATGACCCAAAAACATATAAATGAGTTTGAGTTGAAAGCTTACAAGAGAACTTAGCTTGAATTTGAAGGTTCCATTCTAGTCTCACAAAAATTTTGGGTATTACATCGGGTGTTTACACATGCTCTAGACCTCTCATTCAAATCCCTCTGGTCATTTTTTTAGTTTTGATGGTGATACCAATATTATTAGTCGATTAATGATAGCTAAGAGAAAGTTGGTGTTTCTTGTTGTGACAATAGTGACCTATCGTTCCATCTAAGGTAAAGCTGCAATTAGGAAGAAAGAGCAGGTGATGTGTTGTTACTTAGAGTTAGATGAGAGCATTCATATTGTCTCCTTATATTAAGTCATGATACATTGAGGCTAAAGAAATAATAAGGTTGGCGATTCTAAGAAAAGTGGTCACTTAGAGCCCATAGAGTGATTCTGGTACTAGGCTTGAATGTGGTGTTTATGACACGTGAATTAATGTAGGATTTATTAGATGCATATTGAGTAGGAATCATGACTTGTTGAGTGTAGAAGAAGGAAGTAGCATTCTTGGGATAGGATTTCTCATGAAGGTATAGAGCATAAACCTTGTTATTAAAATTTTCATGAGTAATACCCTGTGACTTAGAGTTAGGCTTGGAAAAAGGTAATAGTACGCAATTAGACTTACGACCTTGATAGAGTGGCCATATGTATCCTCATGGGAGCTATATATGAGCCTCAACTAATGAAGTGTTCCATGTATGAAGAAGAGTGCAGTCATGGAATGTTGCTAGGATTAAAAGCTATCAGTTGTGTAATTAAAGTATCATACTCCTAACCCTATTTCATTCCAAAGGCAGCCCTATTCTTTGTTGAATAGATTCAAAGAGTGTGACCTATGTTTAACCTCGTGTCATTCTTATCATACTTGCCATAAATAGTTTTCAAACTCATGGCATGAATCAACCCTATTTGTATTGGTAGAAAAGTTCATAAGAGAGTAAATATTAAGCGTAAATTCATTCTTTTCTAGCTTACTCTCACCTTCATTCGAGGACGAATGATCCCAAGGGGGAAATATAACACGCACAACTCCATTCATAGTCCCAAAATTTTTCATCCTATGTGTACACGATCAATCATATTAATGCCTTATATGTACCTATATTGTAAGGCTCATTCATATATGTGTGAAGTATATTAGAAGTGGATTGTGTTCATAATAGACCTCTAGTACTTAGTCAAGTTGAAAGGTTTCCTATCGGTTAAGTTTTTCACTTTGGATTATGCAAAGGTCCAATTTAAATTCCCATAACTCATAGCCCACAAATAATTAGGTGTCCCATGACCTACCAAATGAAATCTTTTTGAATTTCCTTTCTAACTCAACAGGTTTCACCTCATTTGGTGTTCGGAGTCTAAGTTATGGTTGTTTACTGAGGCATGCCAGTGCAGAGTTATCCTAAAGTTTACAAAAGGTCCCCTATGGGTCGTGGAAGCTTCTATGAGTCATAGGGGATCAGTATGCAGCCCAACTTGCAGTATTAAAAAGGGATAGTTTCATATTTTCTCACCCTTGCAAGCCCAAACTTGTCAGTTTTTAGCCTAAATAAATCTGTAAACGTGATTCCTTGATTTCTTTATGCACAAAATACTCTACAAACCTAGAATATATTTTTGAAGAGAAGAAAAGTTAGGGTTATATTTCAAGATTCATCATCAAGGTAAGTTATTCTCCATAAATCTCAAGCTTCTCAATCCAAATTTCTCCATCTATTCTTGAATCTCTAAGAAAACCTTAAATCATAACTTAGGATTTCAAGAAACGAATTCAAGAATTCCAAGAAAGGATTTCTTAATTCTTCTTTTTCTAGAATGAGGGTTCTTCATCAAGAACTCTAAAGATTCCAAGTCAATAATTCAAGAATCAAAGAAATTCCTTCCACCAATATTTTTTTCAAGTTCTTCCACTCTAAGGGAACTACAAAGAGAATTTCTTTTAGAAAGAACAAGTATCAAGGTTCCAAGATCAATGCTTTTTTCCAAGAAAATGATTCCCCAGGTATGTAAGGCCCTCAAAAATTTATCCTGCATATGTTTTAGTAGCTTTGACAACAAATCTTTACCCAAGTTTCATGCTGTTGAGTCAAGATCAGTATTCCTCCATTACTAGTTAATTTCTTCAAAATACTTTCTCATGCATTTTTCTTGATAAAAATCATGGCCATTACTAATTTTAGTACTAAGTTAAGCTATTGAGACAAGAGTTACAGTCATTGTTGTATTTATGAAAATCATGTATGTATTTCATGAAAAGCCATTACATTCACAGGTTTGAGTTAAGTTTAAGGAGCACTAAAATCTTCTATATTTACAGGATAGCTAAAGAAATAAAGTTATGTTTTGAGACCCATTGTATTGATACAAATTCAGTTATAGAGAAGAGATGAGTTGATAAAAGTTTAAGAAAAGCTAGAGTAGGGCTAAGTCCCGAAGAGAAGAAAATAATACTTTTAGCAAGAATACTCTTTTAATTATGAGGATTATAAAAGCTATTTTTTAGTAGTATTGAGCACCGATATGAGTGAGAGTAATAATAACTTGAACTCATAAACAACGTATCCAGCGTAGGATAGGATTGTACCAAAAAAGTACAACTCCTCATTGCCACTGAGATGTCCTACTTTTCGGATGGATCTACGCCCCTATTTTTCGTCACTTACCCTGGCAAAGTATGGGACAGTTCTGGCAGCGTGGACAAGACATTGTATCATCATGAAGCTCATATCGATGGTTGTCGGTTAGAAAAACTCCCCAAGAAGCAAAGTTTATTATTTTACCCACTGATACTTATCATATCCTTATTCAAGTATTTCTCTCTATTATGTTGCATAATAAATTAAGTTGAGCTAATTGCAGAACTAAATATTTGAGTATCATATTTTTTAGATATTTATTTGTGCTCATTAATATATTAAAGTAAGTATTTCCTTTATATTGAGTTGCACTTTTAGACCGGTTTAAAAACATATGATTTCACTTGCATGACATACTTTTGTCAATAAAGCTATTTCAAAGTTCAGTTTTAAAGTGAGTATCCTATCCTTAGTCCTTTTTGGCCATCTTACATACCATACATTCCATGTACTAATGCCTTTGGCATTGCATCATTTTATGATACAGATTCAGGCACCCGTGATAGTAGACATTCAGTAAGACAGCTGTCCAGCGGCAGCTAGTGAGACCTCTTCATTCTTAGAGGGCTCCAGTCAGTTAGATTGATTTATTTATTTATTTTATATTCAGGTAGTCGTGGGTCTTGCTACGACACCTATCTTTACTTTACTAGAGGCTTCATAGACAGAGTTAGTGAGTCAGTACAGTCTATTCATTTGAATATTTAAATCATTTATTAGTAGTTGTATCAAAAGATATTTTTGAGAATTTATATCCAATATGGTTGATGTTATTTGTTTTTATCAAATGTTTTGAAGGTTCACCTTTTAAAGCTTCCACATATATGTTACTTCAGTCAAGTGAGTCAGTCAGGCTAAGGGTACGCTTGGGGACCAATAATGGTTTCTGAGTGCGGGCCACGTCCAGGGTATAGGCTCAGGTCATGACCCAATGCCACTTAGGGGCAACTATATAGCATTACTCCTAGCGAGTAAAACTAGAAAATTTAAAACACCATTCTTTTTTCCTAATTATGTGCTATAATTAGCTAATCTGATCCAATATGCAGTCATAAAGTCATAAAGGCCGAAAAGAAAGATATTATCATTCAGTCAGTTAATGAAAAAAGCCATAAAAGGTACCTGCTAACGTACACTTTATCGATCCACATCTTACATTAGCCTTCACCCAAGATAATGTCGAATAATCTTTATTAACAAACAATGTCCAAGAATATTTATACAAGTTCAAAAGCAAAATTGTTGACACACTTAATAAAGATGAGCCATGGCACTCATCCAACATGAAGTGCTATAGGAAAGTGGAGGTTATAGAAGATACAACAACTTGTGCAAATTGCAACATTGCAAATGTGGAATATTGAATGAGGTTAGAATTTGTTACAGAGGAAAACACATATTTTTGTATAACAAAAAATCATATTAACCGTAAAGTGTAATGACCCAGACATTGTATGACTTTGTTGGAGCTTGAAAATTTTGATTTCGGGATGTATTAGACTAAGGTGACACATCAAGAGATATTTCACAATCATATGAGGTCACATGGCTCGTGTGGCCTCTAGCAAAGTGACCCTTGGCCTCCAAATTTTGTGTTGGCCTTTGGTGTGCTGATTAAAACTAAGGCACACCACACTTGAACCCCTCATGGTCCGTGTGACACTTCATGAATTGTGTGGCAGGCTATGTGGTGGCCTTGGCTTGAAATCCCTTAATTATTAGGACAAGTGTGGTCACACGGCCCCTCACACAACTAGTTTAGCGTGACACGGCCCATGAGGCCATCAGTATGGCTTTCGGAGTGAAAACTCTTTTACGTATAGAATCATCATCTCGTAACTTGTAGTGGATGATTTTTATGTCTAAGGGAGGTGACACGGTCAGTGTCACGGACCGTGTGACACCACATAGCCCGTGTGGTCCTTTTATGAAGCCAATTTTGTCAAATTTTTCTAAGTATGGAATTTTTGTTCCAAACCTTCGCTGAGCAAAAGTTTTCTAAGTATAGGTTCACGGGCACGTACACGGTTTGCGTAGTGCCACATGGACCGTATACCCATCCTTTAAGTGGTGATGTCCAATTGTTCTACTCATTTCATTAATAGCATTTTTGTAAGTATGATTTATTCTAGTAGTCTTTTGGGACTTCCTATGCTATCTAAAGACTTTCTAATGACCAACCCTTATTCCTAATGTTCAAATTCATTCCTCACATTTAAAACTCTCTCAAGTCTCTCTAAAAGAACTCTTGTGGATTGTAAACTTGAGAATAAAAGCAAGATCATTCCTTCTTCAAATTTCTCTTGAAACTTCTTTATTGGTCAAGGTATGTGGGTTTTGATCCTTGGTTCCTTCCAATCAAGGAGACCCAAACACTCTTTTCAATAATTTTCATGAATTGTTAGCTTACTTTGATTGGGCTTTTAAATATTGTGATTCCTAAAATTCAAATAATGTATGGATCATGTTTATTTATTGAGTTTAAGTTGATTTAAGTTATAATATGATGAACTACATTACATTTATGAAGTTATGAATATGCATGTTTCAGCTTGATTTATGCATGGGTTTTACTTATGTTTTTACTTGAATCTTATAATGTATTGTTGAATCTAGTTTGAATCTACATTACCCATGTCATTTCCATCTCATTCATAGCATATGCATTCATGAACAATGAATGTTTTTGAAAGCTATGAAGTGGGTTAATCCCAATTATGTTTATGTATATGATCTTGATAAAATATTGTTTATGACAAGGAAGTGATCACATTTATATCTATTGATTATGGCTCTTTGAGTATTTTGGGTGCCTGCACCATTTTGTATATATGAATGAGCTATTCCTATACTTGAGCATTATGAATTGTGATTTATGATTTGGAATTTAAGCCTAAGAATGAATCATCATGAATGGTGTTTGGCTTATGAGCCCGAAACGAGCATTGAATGGATTTGAAATGACTAATGTTCCTTTGAAAACTATGTATATTTATAAGTTTTCTTGTGGGATGACGACTTAGCACTGATGGATTGAGCGTTCCCTCTCTTTCCTTCAACTATGTGCCTAGCATAGGTTATGAGAATCCTATCTGAAATGGGACGGGTTCCTGTAAGGAAGGTTGCATCATATGAATTGGGTGTTGTTCCTGTAAGGTGAAGTATAATGTGATATGATATTATGTGGAAATGCTATTCGAAACGGGAGGCCCGAAAGTAAGGTTGCTTCATACAAAATGGGTGTTATTCTTATAAGGTGAAGTATGGTTTTCTTTTGGCAAGTAGACCATCTCTTTACCAGAAAGGGGTATTCATCGGTGATTCGAAGTAATAGCTCACTTGGTCCTACTGATGTCAGTTGAGGTCACATCCCCAATTTATATGAGCATTATTGTATTTGATGCATCATGGATTATATGGCATATTGTTATATTACTATTCCTTGCTATATATCTCTTTCTATATTATGCACCCTCGTCAACTAATAATGAATGCACTTTTGGTAAGTCTACATTGCATCCCCCATACTTAGTACATTCAAACTTACTAACACATACTTTTGCCTACATGATCTTACCATTTACGGACCAAGGAGTACATTCATCCACCGTACGATGTCTAGCCAGATCTCAAATTTTACTTGTTGTGGTGAGTCCTGTCTTTCAACGACAAACCACCATTCCTCTACCTATAGAGTTTTATTTATTTTTATTCACTTTGAGGGTGAGCTCGAGGTATGTCTTGGCCCTCAATCTATCTTATGTTTAGAGGCATTGTTGGACATATTGTAAACTCCTTTACATTTAATTGCTAAGTGTTATGATTCAAGATTTTGTTTTGGCTTGGCTACCTTTTTCTATAGTTATGACAACTGGTTATGACCTTATGATATGGTTATGTGTATGATGTGAAAGATCTTAAGTCCCGAATTACCCCCATTGAGTGAGTCATACTTACTTGTCCCTTAGTATTTATGTGCTTTGTGTTATGTGGATCCATGTTATTCCCTTTCCCTGCTATTATGTCCCCATAGAGTGAGTCCTACTTTCTGTCCCTTAGACTTATGTGTCTACTATTTGCTTATGCTTCCGAACCGATGATGTGAATGTGGATACTTGAGGCTTGTTTTGGGGACCCTAGGTTTCCCACTTCGCCATGTCAATCCTAGGCCCTAAGTTCAGGTCGAGATATAAAGACAGTTATTTTCCATTTTCTAAAGATAATGCTTAAGTCTCAAAGTTAGTGACGGATGTCATGACCCAAGCCTAGGGCCTAGACATGACCGGAGAATAGGGAACCCGAAGGGACCCCAAATAAGCCTCATTAGCATATTATTACACATCCTTGGTCACAGAAGCAATTAAAATGACAACAATAGGAAAGCACAAATAAGGGAAATTGGAACTTAGGGTAAACTTTCATATCAGAACATCAAGAAACAAGAGATTTAAGACTCGTAGCATAAATACATATCATGTCCAACAACACCTCTACTACATAGATAATAGCGGGGGCTAAGACAAGCAGCAAGGCTCACCCTCATAGTCAACACATAACTAAAAGAAAGATAGACTTAATACATAGCAAGAGAGTATACGCGAAATCCCCAAAATGGAGGACTCACCAACAAACTTGTAGGACAATTGAACTAGCCACGTAGAGGAGGAGGATGATCAACCGGTGCTTCGGTTCCTACATGGTGACATCATGTAGGCATAGAGTATGCATTAGCATGTTTGAATACACTAAGTATGTAGGATGCAATGCAACCAGAGATGGGCAACATAGGCAAAATGCATAATCATAAGCAATGAATAGCATACTAACAATATGACATGTATGAATGATACTTGAAGTAAAACATGTTATTGTAGAATATACCATATGTGTAAGAAGAGACCAGTAAACTATTGGTGGATCATAACACCCTACCACCCTTGGTGATTGAGGTACAAACCCCATCAATAGGTTGGTGGATCATCTCACCCTACTACCCGTGGTGCTGGAGTACAAACGTCCCGATAGGTTGGTGGTTCATTGCACCCTACCACACGTGGTGCCGAAGTATAAACCCCCCCATAGGTTGATAGGTACAAACCCCCAACAAGATTGATGGATAGTCGCACCCTACCACCCTTGGTGCCGGAGTACAAACCCCTCCCCCCCCCATAGGTTATCAAGGTTTGAACCCCTTGACAAGGTTACCCGGCGCGCAACCCCGAGTAAGGCATGGTCCATTCCAACACTATATAGAGATTACCATATGCATACATTCACTTCATCATCATATAGTCCTCATATACATACATTCATTTCAGCATCATTTCATTATCATATAGTCAATCAACTCATAAAAACATGCATTGGACCTTCAATTCCTCAAGAAGCCATAACCAGACATTTTATCAATCACTTAGAGGGTGTGTAGTGCTAGTGTAAAACCACACACTTCAAGAATGAAATCATGCTAGAAAATTCAATATAAAACCTTCAATAGATACTTGGTAACACCCTCAAGCAATATACATCAAAACCCTTCATCAAATCTTACAATAGACCTTGGTTTCATAGCTCAAATATAGCAAAACAGTCACAATTTCAACCCCAAAATAGTGTGCAGTGATTTTCATAATAAATAAGACCCATGAGAAAATCACCTTTAAATCATGCAAATTTAAGTAAAAGGAAGTTTGGATATCATGGGTGAAAGGAACCCATGAAAGAAACCCATATACCTTAGCTTTGGAGATGAACTTGATGAAGATTGGAGATGGAGACTTGAACCTTGAGTGCAATCCTTAAGATTCGAAAAAAGGTTTTGAGAATTGATTTTAAGAGTAAAATATTTGGCTAAGTGTTTGATTGAGTATTGGGAAATATTTAGAATGATATGAGGGTGAAAAATGGCTAAGTAAAGGTATTTTCATGTTTGGGAACAGTTAGGCCCAAGACTTAAAAGTCTTGGACCGAAGTCAAAACTAGGCCAAAATTAACACTAGTGTGTGCCCTTGGCGTGTCACGCTAGGGGCGCAAAAAGCTCACTGGAAATCGTCACTTGGAAAAATGAAATTGCTAACCGTTTGCTCTTAAATTGGGGTTAGACCTATTATCCACTCGAAATGACCCTTTGAACAAGAATATGAAGTCAGATTTTCGATATCACACACAAATTTTGAGATATATGGAAATTGCAATTCCGGGCACTTCCAAGGCACATTTTGGGCTCATTGCAATATCTCTCCCTTGGGAACATTCGTCCCCGAATATCAAAGAACGTATATGAGAGACACAAACATGATAATTTCAGTCCACATAGAGATGCAACAATTACACTTAAACATCATTTCAAAAATCTCATCACAAGTGTAAAATCATCATGAACGTGATAATTTAGACATGAACATATGCAATGACATGAGGGTTGAACTTAAGACTTGAGATGATATAAAGGACTTAGATTTATACCTTAAGCTTAAGTGTAGTGGAAAAGGTAAGGATATCGCTTTTGCATATCTGCCTTGGCCTCCCAAGTAGCACTTTCCACTTGTTGATTTATCCGAAGGACCTTAATGGAAGCCACCTCTTTGTTTCTCAACCTCTTCACTTGACTATCAAAAATTTGGACCGGAACCTCTTCATATGCCAAATTGTCCTCAACCACACCCACAACATCAAGAGGCACAATAGCATTTCGATCACTCACACATTTCCTCAACATAGACACACGAAACACCGGATGAACCAAATCCATTTCTCTAGGTAATTCCAACTCATAAGCTACCTTTCCAACCCTTCTCATCACTCTATAGGGACCCACATATCTTTGGATCAACTTTCCCTTCTTACCAAAATAGACCACATCTTCATGGGTGACACCTTCAAATAGATCCAATCATCAACCATGAATTCAAGCTCCCTTCTCCTCACATCGGCATAAGACTTTGATGGTGGGCTGCCTACAATCTTTCCCTAATCATCCTAACCTTCTCAAGAGCTTCCATAACCAGATTTGGTCCTAATAACGCCACCTCACAAACCTCAAACCACCCCACCAATGATCTACAACATCTATCATAGAGAGCCTCAAAAGGAGCCATACTGATGATAGAATGATAGCTATTGTTATAGGCAAACTCAATCAATGGAGATGATCATCCCAACTACCTTTAAGATCCAACACACAAGCTCTAAGAATATCCTCAATGGTTTGGATGGTCCTTTCGGCTTGGCCATTCGTTTGAGGGTGGAAGGCCGTAGAAAGCTTAACTCTACTACCAAGACCCCTTTGGAAAAATCTCCAAAAATGTGAAGTAAATTGAGCTCCACGATCCGATATGATGGATAAAGGAACCCCTTGCAATCTCACCAAGTAATGGATGTACAACCTAGCATACTCTTTAGCCCCATATGTGCTCTTAACCATCATCCTATCAACCACAACCCAATGGAATCAAAACCTTTTCTAGTCTTGTGCAACCCAACCACAACATCCATAGTAATCACTTCCCACTTCCAAGTCGGAATCTATGTGTTGGGTTAGGCCACCCGGCCTTTGATGCTCGGCTTTGACTTGTTGACAACTATGACAACAGAAAATGAATTTGGCAACGTCCCTCTTCATGTCTCCCCACCAATACACCTCCCTCAAATCTCTATACATTTTAGTAGAAGAAGGGTAAATATAAAAGGCAAAATATGGGCCACATCAAAGATCCTTTCTATCAAACTATCAACACACGGTACACACAACCTACGTTGGTACCTAAGGGCACCATCTCCCCCTTGGGGGAAAACCTCCACCTTGCCCTATTTCACCAAGTCCTTCAATTCTAACAAGAGGATCAAGATCTTGTTTAGCCTTCACCTCCACAACCAATGAGGATTTAGAACTATCCACAACAACAACAACACCATTACCAACCTCCTCCAACCTAACCCCCAATCTAGCCAATTGATACACTTTCCTAGCCATCTCCTTATAACCGCCATCAACATGAGCTCTGCTACCCATCGACACCCTACTCAAGGCATCTGCCAACATATTGTCCTTACCGGGAGTGCACACTCATATCATAATCCTTAAGAAGTTCTAGCCACCTTCTTTGTCTCAAGTGGAGACGTATTGACTCCGAGGATCTACCAACCTAGTGCTCTGATACCATCTTTGTCAAGACCCAAGACTAGGGCCTAGACGTAATCGACGAATGAGGAACTCGAAGAGACCCCAAAAAATCCTCTTAGCATATCATTACACATCCTTAGTCACGGAAGCAATTAAAACTACAACAATAGGAAAGCATAAACAAGGGAAATTGGGACTAAGAGTAAACTTTCATATCATAACATCAAGAAAAAAGAGAGTCAAGACTCATATCATAGATATATATCATGTACAAAAACACGTCTACTACATAAATAAGAGCGGGGACCAAGACAAGCAACTGGCTTACCCTGAAAGTCAATACATAAACAAAACAAATATAGTCTTAATACATAGCAAGAGAGCATAAGCAACATCCCTGAAATAGAGGACTCACCAACAAGCTTGTAAGACAATTGAACTAGCCACATCGAGGAGGATGATCAACCGGTCATCGGTTCCTACATGGTGATATTATGTAGGCATAGAGTATGCATTAGTATGTTTGAATGTACTACGTATGTAGGATGCAATGCCACAAGAGATAGGCAACATAGGAAAAATGCATAATCATAAGTAGCACACTAACAATATAACATGTATGAATGATACTTGAAGTGAAATATACTTATATAAAACATAACATAAGTGTAAGAAGAGACCATTAAACTATTGGTGGATCATCAGACCCTATCACCCTTGGTAATTAAGGTACAAACCCCACCAATAGGTTGGTGGATCATGGCACCCTACAACCCGTGGTGCCTGAGAACAAATCCCCCGATAGGTTGGTGGATCATCGCACCCTACCACCCGCGATGCCGAAATATAAACCCCCAAATAGGTTGATGGGTACAAACCCCCAACAAGGTTGATGGATAGTCGCACCCTAACACCCTTGGTGCCGGATTACAAGCCCCCCAATAGGTTATCAAGGTATAAACCCCTGGACAAGGTTACCTAGTGTGTGACACCCAAGTAAGGCATGGTCACATTTCAACACTATATAGAGATTAGCATATACATACATTCACTTTATTATCATATACTCCTCATATACATACATTCATTTCATCATCATTTCATGATCATATAGTCATTCTACTCATAATACATGCATTAAACCTTCAATTCCTCAAGAAGCCATAACCAGATATTTTATCAAACACTGAGAGAGTGTGCAGTTTTAGTGTAAAACCATACAATTCAAGAGTGAAATCATTCTAGAAAATTCAATATAAAACCTTCAGCAGATACTTAGTAACACCCTCAAGCAATATACAGAAAAAGCCTTCATGAAATCTTACAGTAGACCTTGGTTTCGTAGCTCAAAGCATAGCAAAACAGTTACAATTTCACAAACCCCAAAATAGTGTGCAGTGATTTTCATAATAAATAAGACCTATGAGTAAATCACCTTTAAATCATACAACTTTAAATAAAAGGAAGCTTGGATATCATGGGTGAAAGGAACCTATGAAAGAAACCCACATACCTTAGATTTGGAGATGAACTTGATGAAGACTGGAGATGGAGACTGGAACCTTGAGTGCAATCCTTAAGATTCGAAAAAAGGTTTTGAGACTTGATTTTAGGAACAAAATATTTGGCTAAGTGTTTGAATAAGTATTAGAGAATGTTTAGAATGATATAAGGGTGAAAATGGCTAAGGTATTTCATGTTTCGGAACACTTAGGTCGAAGACTTACAAGTCTTGGACCGAAGTAAAAACTGGGCCAAAATTAACACTAGTGTGTGCCCTTGGCGTGTCGCGCCGAGGGCGCAAAAAGCTCACTTGAAATTATCACTTGGAAAAATGAAATTACTAATCGTTTGCTCTTGAATCGGGGTTAGACCCATTTTCCACTCAAAATGACCCTTTGGACAAGAATAAGAAGTCGAATTTTGGATATTGCGCACGGATTTTGAGATATATGGAAATTGCTATTTTGGGTACTTTCGAGGCACATTTTTGGGTACTTTTTGTGGTCGTTACAATGGAGAACAATGTGCTCAGGTTATACTTTTTGATGCAGCCCAAAGTTTACTTGTTGGGGTTCACTAATACGATATAACTATTCAACATAAGTCCAATTCACTCTTATTACACCTCTGAAAGGGTGTATCAGTTACTTCCAACACAAGCACCAAAGAATAACCTAACGATAAAAGTGATGGAAAATTTAAACACTTTCTTATCACTTAAAATACAGGCGGCAAAACTATTTGGATAAATAAAATTACAATATCGGAAAGTTCGTAAAATTTTCCAACCATATGTTAAAATTAATCATTTACATTATACCAAAACAAAGGCAACATTGGTCCGCTAATGCATATCCAATAGTTTGAGATAATATATATTGGATAAGCATACACGTGCAACCAACGTGCTGTGAATCTAGTACTTATAAAAGCAAAAAGATCAAATTTTATTTAAAAGCTCAATTTTATCCTTCTTTATCCTATTCTATTATAGCATAATCTCAATCCTCATCTTTTATTAATCAGTTTATCCTTTATTTTGTACAAAAGTATGTTTAAATTGATAAAAGGAAAAGGTACAATAAAAATTTTTTTACACGAGACAAAGTTAACCCGTTTTCCTATAAAGACAAGATGAAAATGTGTGTATAGTAGTTTTTTCAAAAAGACAAGATGGGGGTCGGTTAGGGCTAGCGTTAGTGAAAATAGGGAGGAGATTATAATTTGGGGAATCAAACTCTTACCAATAAGGTTTGTTTAGTAGAGTTTCAAGCTCGAGGGCTTTTTTGTTTATGGAAGGTTCACATATACCCATCTGTAAGCAGAGAGGGTTGTTTCTGTTCTTGATTCGTTCATGTTTTTGCTTAAAGGTTGTGACTTTATATTATTTTGTTTCTCTTTCTCTTTTGACCTTGTGGGGTTCTTAAGTTTTATTTTTTGATCTCTTTTAAACTACAAGTTGTGATTGATTGTGAAGAAAACTTTTATCATTTTAGATAGATGTTCAAAACAAAGCTAACATTTGCGTATTTCTCTATAACTGACTAAATTTAATGGTATGTATTAAAGATGTTTAGTCCACGAAGAACATATTTATTGAGGGAAAGTTTGTCTTGGGTATATCATGTATGTTCCTAAGAAATGTTTTATTTTCTGTTCTGGTCCTTGTCTGGTGTTTTTAATCTTCTGACTTCCAGGAAGTCCAAAATAGTCCTCTCTGTTGTTGTCACGTGGGAAAAATAAGGGTGTATATTTTCCTTCTTTGAAGATGACTTCGATCCCTGATGCTTTTGAGCAGAAGAAGTAGCCTTCCATTGAAATCCTTCCAGATGAATGCCTCTTTGAGGTATTCAAACGTCTTCCCGATGTCCAAGAGAGAAGTGCTTGTGCTTATGTTTCCAAGCACTGGCTTACCCATTCAAGAAGCATCCCAGGGATGATAGATTTGGCTCCGAGCCCAATGGTGTAGATGTTGAGGAATATCTTACCAGTTGCCGTGTTGGTAGGAAAGCCACAGATAACAGACTTACTGGTATTGTTGTTGGGACTGCTAATTGTGGAGGTTTAGCTAAGCTATCTATTCGGGGAAATAACCTTCATTGTGGTGTGACTAATGGCGGTCTCAAGGCTATCATCTGAGATTGTCCTACTCTCAAATATCTTTCCTTGTTGAATGTGTCTTTTCTTGGTGATGAAGGATCATTTGAGATTGCTCATAGACATCATCTGGTAGATAAACCTGATCTTTTCCTATGTACAACAATTACTGACAAGTCTTTGTTGGACATTACGAGGAACTGCCCTCATCTGAACTCTTATCCCTTCACAACTGTCCTGGAGTAAGCAATGTTGCCATTACTATTGTAGGTGCACTGTCTCACATTCACAATTTGTTGGATGCTTACTGAACTTGATGTTTCCAAGAGTGGAATCACCGATTCAGGGATTAGAACTTTGGCCAGTACTATATAGATCTATTTGTGGATCCTCTCATTGTTCGGTTACAGTTCAGTGTCAGAAAATAATTGACCCTTCTCTGACGATTTAGTTCAGGACCTTCAGAGTTTGAACATATGTCAAAGTCCCGTTAGGGTGGACTAGCACCCGTTGCCGATAAGGCTCGGGAGAACCAACCTATATCTATGCACTTTGTATACATATTATAAGGAATTTCTATGTTTGGTATGCTTCTAAGAAGATAAACGGTAATAACAAGATAAAAGGAGACGCGTATAGTTAGGCCATTGGGGCCACGGTGTCTAAAGTACGAGACATGACCACACTTTAATTTACATAGTCTACAAAGCCTCTAGTTCATAGATAATATCCGCAAATGATTAGGACAGGACCCGTCTGAATTTACTATATAATGCAAACATATGAGCTCTAAATACACACAAAGTCCGAAGCAACCTGGAGCTTGGTAACAGCAGCTGAATGTCCTATACTCTATTGGGGAGATCTACTAGCACCTGCACCTGCAGCATGAAATGCAGGTCCCCCATAAAGGACGTCAGTACAAGATAATGTACAGAGTATTTAAGGCATGAAATACTGCATATGAAGTTACAACTTCAAGTGAAACGATGCACTGGTGTGGAATAAGAGACCATCTTTAGATATACTTTGGGATCATATACTTTATGTTCTTTATATTGCTTTACCTTAACTGTATAATTTGTGCACATCATGTACTGTAAAATGACCAACTGATCAGTGGTAAACTATATCGGGATCGTCCCTGGCTAGGTTCTTCCTTAACCCCTCGGGCTACCA
>JAPFFP010030186.1:0-15711 GCA_026153255.1 Solanum medicagineum | reverse complement strand
TATAGTATAGGTTGGTTCTCCCGGGCCTTATCGGCAACGGGTGCCAGTCCACCCTAACGGGGCATGGGGTGTGACAAACATACCTTGGAATCAATTTCATATTTTTACCAAAACAGACTATACCTTTTATTGGAGAAACTTTCAAATAGACCCAATCACCTACTTTGAATTCAAGGTCTCTTCTTCTCACATTAGCATAGGATTTCTGACGACTTTGGGCTGTCCTCAACCTTTCCCTAATCATCTTAACCTTCTGAAGAGCATCCATAACCATATTTTCTCCCAACAAATCCACCTCTCCAACCTCAAACTAACCCACCGGTGATCTACAATGTCTCCCATAAAGAGCCTCAAAGGATCCATACCGATGCTAGAGTGATAGCTATTGTTGAAGGCAAACTCAATAGATGGAAGATGGTCATCCCAACTACCTTTAAGTTCCAAGACACAAGCCCTAATCATATCTTCAATGTTTGAATTGTCATTTCGACTTGGCCATCTGTTTGAGGGCGGAAGGTCATACTATGGTGAACATTGGTACCAAGACCCCTTTGAAAAGACCTCCAACAGTGTAAAGTAAATTGTGCACCATGATCCGATATAATGGATAAAGGAGCCCCTTGTAACCTCACTAAATCATGGATGTACAACCTTGCATACTCTTCAACCCCATATGTAGTCCTAACTGGTAGAAAGTGAGCCGATTTCGTCATCCTATTAACCACCATCCAAATGGAATCAAAACCTTTTCTAGTTTTGGGCAACCCAACCACAAAATCCATATTAATTACCTCCCACTTCCAAGTGGGAATTTCTATGTCTTGGGTTAGTCCACCTGGCCTTTGATGTTCGGCTTTGACTTGTCAACAACTATGGCAACCGGAAACAAATTTAGCAATGTCCATCTTCATGCCTCCCCACCAATACACATCCCTCAAGTCTCTATACATTTTGGTGGAACTGGGATGGATAGAGTAAGAAGAATTATGGGCCTCATCAAGAATTCTCTCCTCCAAACCATCAACACATGGCACACACAACCTACCTTGGTATCTGAAGGCACCATCTCCCCCTTGGGAGAAAACCTCTACTTTTCCCTCTTTCACAAAGGCCTTCAATTCAAGCAAGGAGGAGTCAAGATCTTGTTTGGCTATCACTTCATCAACCAAGAAAGACTTGGACCCATCAATAACCACAACACCATCATTACCAACCTCTTCCAACCTAACTCTCAGTCCAGTTAACCTATGCACCTCCTTAGCCATCTCCCTATCACCATTATCCACATGAGCTAGGCTACCCATGGACACCCAACTCAAAGCATCCACCACCACATTTGCCTTACCCTGGTGATAATGCACACTAATGTCATAATCTTTTTGAAGTTCTAGCCATCTTCTTTGTCTCAAGTTGAGATCTTTTTGTGTGAAGACGTACTGAAGGCTCTTATGATTGGTGAAGACATCAACATGCACCCCATACAAATAATGACGCCAAATCTTTAATACAAACACCACAACTGCTAATTCAAGATCATGAGTAGGGAAGTTCTTTTCATGCACTTTGAGTTGCCTAGAAGCATATGCTATGACCTTACCATTTTGCATAAGCATACAACCGAAACCAACTCTAGATGCATCACAATACACAACAAAACCCTCAAGCCATCTGGTACTGACAATATAGGAGCGGACACAAGTCTATCTTTCGATCTCTGGAAGCTTTTCTCACATTCATCGGTCCATTCAAACTTAACCCTCTTTTGAGTAAATTTTATCATAGGGAAAGCAATAGAGGAGAATGCATTCACAAACCTTTTATAGTAACCTGCAAGGCCCAAGAAACTCCTAATATCTGACAGGGTCAATGGTCTATGCCAATTCCTAATCACATTGGTCTTATTAGGATCCACTTTAAGGACATGCCCCAACACCACATTACCCAAGAATGCAACCTTCTTCAACCAGAACTCACACTTGTCATACTTAGCATACAATCTCTCCTCACTCAATCTTTGCAACACCACCCTTGAATGACCCATATGCTCCTCCCTACTATGTGAATAGGTTAAAATATAATCAATCAAAGCAATGACAAAGGAATCAAGGTAGGGTTTGAAGACCCTTTTCATTAGGTCCATGAATATGGCCGGTGCATTAGTCAACCTAAAGGATATCACCACAAATTCATAGTGCCCGTATCTAGTTCGGATGGCCATCTTGGGAATATCACACTCCCTCACCCTCACTAGATGGTACCTGGACCGAAGATCATTCTTAGGGAAAAAGGTAGCCCTTGCAATTGGTCAAACAAGTCATCGATTCTCGAAAGAGGGTACCTATTCTTTATAGTGACCTTATTGAGTTGCCGGTAGTCAATGCACATTCTAAGTGTCCTATCTTTCTTCTTTACAAATAACACCGGTGCACCCCAAGGTGATTGATTAGGTCTAATAAATCTTTTTTCCGACAAATCTTTCAATTTCTCCTTTAACTCCTTCAACTCCGCCGGGGCCATACTGTAAGGGGGAATAGAGGTAGGTTGAGTGTCGGGAAGGAGATTTATGCCAAAATCTATCTCCCTCTTGGGAGGAACACCAGGATGGTCATTTTGGAAGATTAAAAAAACTCGTTTACTATGGGGACCAACTCAATAGAAAGGATTTTGGACTCCACATCTATGAACCTCACAAGATGATACAAACACCCCCTAGAAATCAACTTATAGGCTTTAATGCATGAAATGAATCCACCACATCTTGACTTTCCCACTCAAGGACGGGTTCATTAGGAAATTGAAACTTGACCCTACGGGTTCTACAATCAATAGACGCATAGTAGGCATGCAACCAATCCATCCCAAGTATGACATCAAAATCCACCATGTCTAATTCAACAAGATCACAGGGCAACAACTTATGCAAAATGCAAATAGTACAACTTTTATAAACTTTCCTAGCAACAATAGAGGCATCAATAGGAGTATTCAATTCATTTGACTCATGCAACAACTTGGGAACAAGATGAAACTTTTAGCAACAAGAGGGACAACAAAGGAAAGAGTGGCACCCGGATCAATCAAAGCATATACATCAAGTTCAAAGATTTTCAACATACCGGTAACAACATCAAGGACCTCACAAACCCCTTGCCTCCCATGTAGAGCATAAAATTGGTTGTGCCTTGGGGCACTACCTTGAGGACCACCTCCACCAAAAGGGATCGTATTTGCACCCCGACCCTTACCACGGATTCTTGGACAATCCACCTTTTTGTGACCAAGCTCCCCACATTTGAAGCATGTGTTAGAACCCTTTAAACATGGACCCATGCTTCTTTCCACATCTAGGACACACATCATTAGGAACCACTGCACCCATACCTTGAGTTCTAGGGAAGTCATTGACAATTCCCCTATTAGTAGCATGAGGAGGCCCTTGGCTTTGATGAAATCTAGCACCTTTTTGGAATCTACCCTCAAACCGGGCCCTCTTGGCCTTATGACCTGTCTTCTTCCTCAACTTTTTATCCTCCATTTGCTTGACATAGGTCATCAACCGAGACAAGTCCATGTCACTAATTAGCAAAATGGATCGGCACTCTTCACTTACCAAATCGGAGACCCCCATAAAAAACCTACTCATCCTAGATCTAGGATCAGCCACCAAGTGAAAAGCATACTTTGAAAGTTGATTGAACCTGAGGGCATACTCCCTCACACTCATAGCACCTTGCTTCAAATTCATAAGCTCAACCAACTTAGCATCCCTAAGCTCAAGAGGGAAGAACCGCATAGCCATTACTTGTCTCACCCCTCCATTAGTCATACCAAATTTGCTACCCCCTTGAGTTGGTATGCCACCAACTCCCCTTTTTCATTCGACCCAACACCTATGTTATTCAAGATTTTGTAGACCTCATCAATGAACTCTTGTGGATATTCATCCACATTTGACCCATGGAAAATCGGAGGATTCATCCTCATAATACCCTAGATCCTGAGGTAGTAGCATGAGGGGATCAGGCCCCTTGTTGGACTTGGTTGGCCACTACATGGGCAAGCATAGTAAGAGCATCCTGGAGTTCACCATTGGTAGGTTGCTCCTCAGGAGTTCGGTCCCTTCTTCCTTGATTGATAGGCATGATCTAGCATAGCAACGAAAAATCATTAGTGGAAAAAAACTCACTACAACTCTATAGCACGACTTAGAACATGAAGAAGGGAAACATTTCCTATAATGCCTCATAGCCTCCTATTCATAGTCATAGTGCACTTCACAACCATGAACAAGACTCTACTCGACGCAGTGTGTTGTCAAGGACCATTAACAAACTAGTGCTCTGATACAAAGTTTGTCAGGACCCAAGCCTAGGGCCTACACATGACACGGCGAATGGGGAACTCGAAGGGACCCCCATCAAGCCTCTCAACTTATCATTACACATCATTGGTCGCGGAAACATGTAAAAGACATAAAATGATATTAAGGGGCAACGGGGCTAACTGTTAGCTTGCAAATCAACATCATCAAGAGACAAGAAGTCAAATTCGTACCATAGATACATAACTTCTCCAACGAACACCTCTAAATACATAGATAGAATGGGGGCTAAGACAAAATAATCTGGCTCAACCTAACAGTCAAATAGAACATAAGAAAGTACCTCATTACATAGATAATAGCAACATAGATTAAGGTCCCCGAAGTGGAGGACTCACCAACTAGCTTTGAGTAGAATCAATCTAGCCACGTGGAGGAGGATGATCAACTTGGGCACCGGTTCCTACATGGTGATGTCATGTAGGCAAGAGTATGCATTAGTATATTTGAATGCACTAAGTATGTGGGATACAATGCAACAAGAGATAAGCATCATAGTCCAAAATGCATAACAATAGGCAATAGGCATAACTTAGCAATATGTCATGTATGATTAATGCATAAGTAAGGCATTCTTAAGTAACTTATGCTCATATAGGATATCATATTTGTAGATGAGACCAAGCAAGCTATGTAACCTTGTGTTGGGCTAAGATGGTGATGCTGACACCCCATCACCCTAGGTTGTGAGGTACGCACCCCTCACATGGTTAATGACATTCACACCTATCATCCAGGTGCAAGGTAGGAACCCCTCACAAGGTTGGTGAGTACTAACCCCCACCTCGGTTACCAAGGTACTAACCCCTTGATAGGTTACCCGAGCTCTTGTCTCCCTGGATTGGGCATGGTCTAATGCATCACTTTATATAGGATTTATCATATGCTCTAGTGCAATACATCATATAGGAATAATCATATACATAAGCTCATTTCACTATCATAACATCATTCATATCATATCTCATTCTTTGGACCTTCATTTCCTCAAGAAACCATAACTGGACATTTTGTCAAGCACCTTGGGGCTGTGTTATGGGAGTAAAAGACCATGCAATTTAGAGATGAAATCATGCAAGAAAATTTGTTGTGAAAACATCAATCAATACCTTGCAACACCCCTAAGACATTCACATCAAAACCCCTCAACAAATCCAACATTAGATCCAAGATTTAGTGCTCAAAACATGCTAAAACAACCATACTTTCATGAACTAAAATCCCTATGCAGTAAATTTCTCAATATACAAGACCCACATTTAAAATCAACTTTAAATCATGCAATATTATTAAAAGAAAAAGACTTAGGTACCATGGGTGAAAGAACCCAATGGTTCAACAGTGCATACCTTAGCTTTGGATAAACTTGGTGAAGATTAAAGATGGAGACCTGAAGCTTGAAGGAGAACCTTAGCTTGGGGGAAGGGTTTGTGGTTTGAGTTTGGGGAGTGAAAATGTGACTAAGTGTTTGAGTGAGTATTGGGAAACATTTAGGGTAGTATGACAGTAAATTATGACTAGTATGCGTAAATACACCTATGGGAGCTTTTAGGCCTAAGACTTGAAGTCTTGGACCGAAGCTGAAAAACAGAGCTCAAAAATACATAGGGGTGGTCGCGAGGGGGACGCGGAAACCCCTTTGGATATTTATTTTTGAAATTTTGTAATTGCTAAATCTTTGCTCTTAAATTAGGGTTAGACCCATTTCCCCCTAATTTGGACCCCCTGAACAAGAATCCGAAGTTGGACTTTTGAAATCACAAACGGATTTTGAGATATAAGGAAACTAAAATTTTGGGCATTCTGAGGCACATTTTGGGGTACTTTTGGGGTCGTTACACAAAGTGCAGAGCCAACTTGATGAGATGGATGGCTGGTTATATTGCAGAGTAGGGTCTAGAACCTTCCTGGGATGCCATACACTCAGAGCCTATTGCCAAGGTTTCATTGTTACGACTCAAGCCTAGGGCTTAGACGTGACACGGTGAATAAGAACCTAAAAGGACCCCAAATAAGAGTCTTAGCATATCATACACACATCCTTTGGTCGCGGAAGAAAAATAATGACAATAAGAGATATAAGTAAGGATAAGGGACTAAGGGAATTCTTTGATAACAGCAAAACATTCAAGAGTCATGATCATGGCATAATTACATCAACTGTTCCAACAACACCTCTAGCATAGATTGGGCCAGGGCCGAGACACTTCCCGGGCTCACTGTCATAGTACTAAAGTTAAACATAAAGAGCTAACAAAAGTAAGAGCGCAAAGCTAGTGTCCTTGAACATAAGGACTCACCAAAAGCCTATCTTCAAGATGTCAAAACTAGCCACATAGAGGATGATCGTGAGATGCTCTGGTTCCTACATGGTAACATCATGTAGGCATAGAGTATGCGTTAGTACATTTCAATATACAGAGAATGTAGGATGGAATGCTATAAGAGATAAGCAACATAGTCAAAATGCATAATAATAAGCAAGGGATATGTATAATAACGACATGGAATACATGATCAATGCTTGAAGTAAAACATGTTTGTACAGAACATATTACAGGTGTAGGAAGAGACCATCATCGTAGAAAAAGCAAACTATTATTTGGAATCCAACGCATATCATCCTCTAGAAGGTGATTGAGGTATCTACCCCTCAATTGGTAGAGGGGTATAGTACCCCCATCAAAGCGGTCAAGGTATATACCCCTCAACATGGTAGATGGGCATAGCACCCCCCTCCCCCACATCAAAGTGGCCAAGGTATATACTCCTTAACATGGTAGATGGGCGTAGCACCCACCCCCATCAAAGTGGCCAAAGTATATGCCTCTCAACTTGGTAGATGAGCATAGCACGCCCCATCAAAATGATCAAGGTATATACTCCTCAACATGGTAGATGGGCATAGTACCCCCCCTCCCTCCATCAAAGTGGTTGAGGCATATCACCCCCTCAACAAGGTGTGGTCAACTTGCAACACTATCGATACTTCTCATGAATTCAATACATACATACAATCCTTTCATCTTCATAGTGTCACTTAACTTGTAAACCATGTCATAGACCATTAACAACCCAAGAATTTATGTCAAGACATTTTATCAAACACTTGGCAAGTGTGAAATGATAGAAAATCATGCAATTCAAGAGTGAAATCATGTGAGAAAACTCAATGTAAATCAACCCACCAACACATGGTAAAACCCTCATGTAAGATACCTTGAAATCCTTCATCAAATCTCATAAATAGATCATAGTTTCATAGCCCAAAATATGCATAGTCACAATAGACAAATCATCTCATAGTATATGCTTAAAATAGGTAGACATGTGTTTCCAATCAACATTTCATAAAACCCCAACATAATTTGTAATTGTAATTCATAATAAATACTTCCCATAAGTGACACAACTTGAAAACATGCAAGTTTCTTAAAAAAGAAAGTTGGGCACCATGGATTGAAGGAGCCAATGGTTGAAACCCACATACCTCAAACTTGGGTATTTCCTTGGTATAGATTTGAATGAGAACTTGAAGCTTGAATGAAGTTCTTAAGATTCGGAATTATGCTTGACATACTTGCATTTTGATAAAATATTTGGCTAAGTGTTAGAGAGGGTTTTGGGGAGTGTTTTTGAGTGATATAGAGTCAAATATGTGTTTTTACGCAAAACTAGGCATGGGGATGTGACCCCAAGGCCCTTGGGCCGAAATGAAAAATCAAGGAAAAACTAACACTACTCTGCGACAGGTACACATTACGAAGCCATCACGCAGGACAAAAATACACTGATTTACGCCTAGTACACGTCGCCGTCTAGTCGCAGATGTACACTGGGATTCAAAACCGCTACGATTGCCCTAAAATTGGGGTTATTCACACTTTCCACTCAATTTTTCCCCCTGATCACAAATATGAAGTCGTATATTCGATATCACGCATGAAAGTTGAGATATATAGAAATTACGATTATGGGTATTTTTGTGGCACATTTTTGGGCAATTTTGGGGCGTTTCAATATCTCCCCCTAGGGATTCATCCTCGAATGTCAAAGAAACAAACATAAGAGAAGTAATCATGAATGCCCCAGCCCAACATGAATGCAACTAATATACTTAAACATCATTTTCAAAAATCTCAACATGAATGTCAAAAATCACCATAAGCTTGTCGACATAGACATGAATGCATGTAAATGACATAAGGGCTGAAACTTAAGACTTGAAATCATGTAGGGGACTTAAATTAGTACCTTAGTCTTGAGTAGACTGGAAGAGATATGGATATCACTTTTGCATGTACGCCTCGGCTTCCCATGTGGCATTTTTACCTTGTTGGTTCCTCCATAGGACCTTAATGGGAGCTGCATCCTAATTTCGCAACGTCTTCACTTGTCTATCCAAAATTTCTACCAGAACCTCCTCATAAGTCAAATTATCTTCCACCACACCTATAACATCCAAAGGTACAATAGCATTTGGGTCACCCACACACTTTCTCAACATAGATACATGAAAGATTGGATAAACCATACTCATATCATTAGGCAACTCCAACTCATAAGCCACCTTACCAATCCTTCTCAACACTCTAAAGGACCCATAAATCTTGGACACAACTTGCCCTTCTTGCCAAACTGGACCACTCCCTTCATGGGTGAAGACCTTCAAATAGACCCAATCACCAACTTTAAATTCAAGATCTCTTGTCCTCACATTGTAATAGGACTTTTATCGACTTTGGGCTATTTTCAATCTCTCTCTTATCAACCTCACCTTCTCCATGGCCTCCATAACCAAATCCAGACGCAACAAAGCCATCTCCACCATCTCAAACCACCCAACCAGGGATCTACAACATCTACTATAAAGAGCCTCAAAAGAAGCCATACTAATGCCTGAATGCTAACAATTATTGTAAGCAAACTCAATGAGTGAAGATGTTCATCCCAACTACCCTTAAACTCCAAAACACAAGCTCTAAGCATATCCACAAGGGTTTGTATATTTCTTTCGGCTTGGCCATCTGTTTGAGGGTGATAGGCCATACTAAGCTTAATTTTGATACCAAGACCTCTTTCGAAGGACCTCCAAAAGTGAGAAGTTAATTGAGCCCACGATCCAATATGATAGACAAAGGCACCCCATGCAGTCTGACCAACTCATGTGTCTAAAACTTTGCATAATCTTCAGCACCATAAGTAGTTTTGACCGATAGGAATTGAGCTGACTTTGTCATTCTATCCATAACAACCCAAATAGAATCAAAATGCTTTCTAGTCTTAGGTACACTACCAAAAAATCCATGTTGATTTCCTCCCACTTCCAAGTAGGAATCTCTGTATTTTGGGCTAGGCCACCCAACCTTTGATGTTTGGCTTTTACTTATTGGCAATTGTGACATCGGAATATGAACTTGGCAATATCTTTATTCATACCACACCACCAATACACCCTCTCAAGTCTCTATACATCTTTGTAGAACTGGGGTGAATAGAATAGGATGAATTATGAGCCTCATCTAAAATCTTCTTTCTCAAGTCATCGACATTAGGCACATAGAACCTACCTTGGTACCTAAGGGTACCATCTTCCCCTTGGGAGAAAACCTCCACTTTACCATCTCTCACCAAGGCCTTCAATTCTAGCAAGGCGGGGTCAAGATCTTGTTTCTCCTTTACCTCCTCAATCAATGAAGATTTAGAACCATCAACAACCACTACACTGTCATTATCTTATCAACCTCTTCAAACCTAACCCCCAATCTAGCCAACTAAAAACCTCTCTAGCCACCTCTTTGCCACCACTATAAACATGTGCTAGGCTACCCATAGACACCCTACTTAGAGTATCGGCCACAACATTAGCTTTACCAGGGTGATAATGCACATTCATAACATAATCTTTAAGGAGCTCTAGCCATCTTCTTTATCTCAAGTTAAGATCTTTTTGGGTGAACATATATCGGAGACTCTTATGATCAGTAAACACATCAACATGAACTCTATACAAATAATGATGCCAAATTTTCAAAGCAAATACCACGGCGCGGATAATTCAAGATCATGGGTAGGATAATTTTTTCCAAGCACCTTAAGTTTCCTAGAGCCATATGCTATCACCTCACCATTTTGCATCAAAACACAACCCAAACAAATTCTTGAGGCATCACAATACACAATAAACCCGTCCAACCCTTCCGGTAGAGACAAGATAGGAGCAAAAACAAGCTTATCCTTCAAAGTTTGGAAACTCTTTTCACACTCATCGGTCCACATAAAGTTTGTCTTTGTTTGGGTCAACTTAGTCATAGGAGAAGCAATATAGGAGAAGCCAATCATAAACCTCTGGTAATAAGCTGCTAAACTCAAGAATTTCTAATGTACAATTGAGTCAAAGGTCTAGGCCAATTTATAATCACCTCCATCTTCTTAGGATCCACCCTTAGGCCATCACCTGACAACACATGACCCAAAAAAGTAACCTCTTTCAACCAAAACTCACATTTTTCATACTTTGCATACAACCTACCCTCCCTCAAGATTTGCAACATCGCTGTCAAGTGATTCACATGCTCCTCCTCACTATGGGAATATATCAAATTATTATCAATATAAACCACCACAAACAAGTGAAGGTAGGGTTTAAAGACCCTATTCATAAGATCTATGAAGATAGTTGGTGCATTAGTCAACCCAAAGGATATAACCACAAACTCATAGCACTCATACCTAGTCCGGAAGGCTATCTTAGGAATGTCACACTCCCTCACTTTCACTTGGTGATACCTAGACTGAAGATCAATCTTAAAGAAGTAACTAGCCCTTTGAAGTTTGTCAAAAAGATCACCAATCCTTGGTAGAGGGTTATTCTTTATGGTGACCCTATTGAGTTGCCGGTAATCAAAGCACATTCTAAGAGTACCATCCTTTTTCTTCACAAACAACACTGGTGCACCCCAAGGTGATTGGCTAGGCCTAATAAAACCCTTTTTCCAACAAATCCCTCAATTGCTCTTTCAACTCTTTCAACTCGGTCGGGGCCATATGGTAAGGGGGAATAGCAATGGGTTAAGTATCAGGAAGGAGGTCTGTACAAAGATATATTTTCGTTTCAGGAGAAACACCGAGAAGCTCCTCGAGAAAGACATCAAGGAATTCATTAACCACTGAAACCGACTCTACAGGAAGGAGTTTAGACTCAACATCCCTAACCCTTACAAGATGATAGAGACATCCCTTAGAAATCAAATTTTAGATCTTAATGCTAGAGATAAATCTACCCTTTGACCACCACATCACAACTTTCCCACTTAAGGACGGGTTTTTTAAGGAATTGGAGTTTGACCCTATGGGTTCTATAATCAATATAAGCATATTATGCATGCAACCAATCCATCCAAAGAATGACATCAAAATCCACCATATCTAATTCAAAAAATTCACAAGGCAAGTTTATGCAAATTGAAAATGGGACAATTTCTATAGACCCTCCTAGCAACAATGGATACACCAATGGGAATAGACACTTCATAAGGCTCACAAAACAATTCAGGTTTAACATGAAGCTTTTTGGTAGTAAAAGAAAGAGCGGCACCCGAGTCTGTCAAAGCATACACATTAAAATCAAAAACCTTTAACATACCGGTGGTGACATCGTACACCTCATCCACCCCTTGTCTCCCTTTGAGAGCATAGAATCGGTTTTGCCTTGGGGCACCTCCTTGTTGACCTCCTCTCCCCTTAGGACTCGCATTTGCAACTTGTCCCTGTGGGTGCCCATCTCTACCCTTGTTGCGATTATGAGGAGAATCCATCACCTAATGACCCACTTCACCACAACCATAGCAAGCATTAGTGACCCTCAAGCATGGGCCATTATGGCCTCTAACACATCTGGGCACACAGGATTAGGCACCACACCACCATCACCTTGGACCCTTGGGTTTTCATTAGAAAACCTTCTATTAGGAGCATTGGAAGACCCTTGGCCTTAAGAAAACCATCCACCCTTTGGACTTTGGAATCTACCTTCAAAATGCGCCCTCTTGGCCTCACCACATCTTCTTTTTCTAAGCTTTTCCCCCTCCATTTGTTTGACATATTTCATGAGGCAGGAAAAATCCATATCACTTACTAATATGGAGATTCGACACTCCTCATTCACCAAGTCATACACACCTGACACAAACTTGTTCATCCTAGACCTCGGCTCGGCCACAAAATGTGGGGCATACTTGGAGAGTTGGTTGAATTTGAGGGAATAATCCTTCACACTCATGGAACCTTTCTTAAGGTTCATAAATTTCATAATTTTGGCTTCCCTAGTTCTATTAGAAAGAATTGATTGAGAAACGCCGCCTTGAACTTCCCAAAGGATGACATTATAGTTCCCTTTCTCCACCTTCCATTGAGTGAACTAAATTTGAGCCACCCCCTTGAGCTGGTAGACTGCCAACTCCGCTTTCTCCTCTGATCTAACTCCCATAATAGACAACACTTTATACACTTCATCAATAAATTCTTGAGGATCCTCATCCACCTTAGACCTGTGGAACTCCGGTGGGTTCAGTCTTGTAAAATCCCTCACCCTAGAGGCCCATGGAGGAGGATGAGAAGCTTGGGACCCTTAGTTGATTTGGTTAGCCATAGCATGAGCCAACACGGTGATAGTATCTCGAAACTCTTCATGAGACACTTCCCCAGCTTGAGGAGCTTAAGGAGCTGGTTGTTCCTCGGGTGTACGAGCTCTTCTTCATCTTAGGATCAGCATAATCTAGAATAGCAAAGAACATTGATTTGGGGAAAACCTTACTTTAACTTCTATAGCACGACATAGAACATGAAGAAGGGAAACATTTCCTAAAACGCCTCACAGCCTCTTACTCATAGTTCTGGCGCACTTCACAACCATCTATAAGACTCTAATTGATGCAGTGTGTTGGATTCCTAGGACCATTAGCAACCAAGTGCTCTCATCCCAAGTTTGTCGCGACCCAATCCTAGGGCCTAGACATGACATGGCAAATTGGAACCCGAAAGGACCCCAAACAATCCTCTTAGCATATCATACATACATCCTTGGTTGTGGAAGCAAAATAACAACAATGAGAGATATAAGTAAGGATAAGGGACTAAGGAAAGCCTTTGATAACTGTAAAACATTCAAGAGTCAAGATCATAGCATAATTACATCAATTGTTCCAACAACACCTCTAGCATAGATTGGGCTGGGGCCGAGACACTTTCCGAGGTCACCCTCATAGTATTAAAGTCAAACATAAAGAGCTAACAAAAGTAAGAGTGCAAAGCTAGAGTCCTCAAACTTGAGCACTTACGAAAAGCTTATCTTCAAGATGTCAAAACTAGCCAAGTGGAGGATGATCGTGAGGTGCTCTGATTCCTACATGGTAACATCATGTAGGCATAGAGTATGTGTTAGTACATTTGAATGTACTAAGTATGTAGGATGCAATGCTAAAAGAGATAGGCAACATAGTCAAAATGCTTAATTATAAGAAAGTGTTAAGTATAATAACGACATGGCATGCATGATCAATGCTTAAAGTAAAACATACTTGTATAGAATATATTACATGTGTAGGAAGAGACCATCATCATAGACCAACCAAACTATGACCAACCAAACTATTACTTGGAATCCAAGGCATATCACCCCCTTGAAAGGTGATTGAGGTATCTACCCCTCAACTGGTAGATAGGCATAGTACCCCTATCAAAGTGGTCAAGGTATATACCCCTCAACATGGTAGATGGGCATAGCACCCCCCACCCCCATGACCGGGGTCAAGCACGCCGACTCTCGACCTAAGGTATGGGCGTAGCACCCCCCCATCAAAGTAGCCAAGGTATATACCCCTCAACATGGTAGATGGGCGTAGCACCCCCTATCAAAATGGTCAAGGTATATAACCTTCAACATGGAAGATAGGCGTAGCACCCCCCATCAAAGTGGTTGAGGCATATCACCCCCTCAATAAGGTGTTGTCAACTTGGAACACTGTAGATACTTTTCATGAATTCAATACAACATACAATGCTTTAATCATCATAGAGCCTCTTAACTTTTAAACCATGTCATAGATTATCAGTAACCCAAGAATTCATGTCAAGACATTTTATCAAACACTTGGCGGGTCTGTAATCCTAGTTAAAAATAATGTAATTCAAGAGCGAAATCATGTGGAAAACTCATTGTAAATAATCCCACCAACATATGGTAAAAACCTTATGTAAGATGCCTTGAAATTCTTCAGCAAATCTCATATTAGGTCATAGTTTCATAGCCCAAAACATGCATAGTCACAATAGACAAACCATCTGATAGTATAAGCTTAAAATAGGTAGACATGTGTTTCCAAATCAACATTTCATAAAACCCCAACATAATTTGTAATCATAATTCATAATAAGTAATACCCATAAGTAACACAACTTTAAAATATGCAATTTTCATAAGCAGGAAGGATGGGCACCATGGCTGGAAAGACCCAATGGTTGAAACCCACATACCTCAAACTTGGGTATTTCCTTGGTGTAGATTTGAATGAGAAAGAAGCTTGAATGAAGTTCTTGAGATCCAAAATTAAGCTTGGGACACTTGAATTTGGCTGAAATATTTGGCTAAGTGTTAGAGAGGGCTTTGAGAGTGTTTTTGAGTGATTTAGAGTTGAAAATGGCTAAGCATAGGTGTTTTTACGCAAAAACTAGGCATGGGGATATGACAATAAGGCCCTTAGGCCGACATGAAAAATTAAAACTAACGCTGCTGCGCGATAGGTCTGCATCGTGGAGAAATCGCGCAAGACAAAAACACACTGATCCGTGCCCAGTCCGCGTGGCAGTCTGGTTGCGGATGCACACTGGAATTTGAAATATTTGGAAAATTATTTTTTGCTACAGTTGCTCCAAATTTGGAGTTATACCCATTTTCAAGTCAATTTTGTCCTGTGATCACGAATGTGAAGTCGAATTTTCAATATTATACATGATTTCAAGATATATAAAAATTACGATTATGGGCTCATTTGAGGCACATTTTTGGGCATTTTTGGGGTGTTTCATTCGCTCACTTGCCCCGCCAAGTTCTGGTGGGTGGTTATTCGATTACACCTGTGACCTACTCTTACTGAAAATACTTTGACACTACAGCATACAGTATTTATTGCCAGCATCTTGGCTAGTTATGATATTGATTGGGCCCCCCTTATCGCAGAGCAGATTCACGAGGATGCGCTGAAGAGGTCCATCTCCATCTCTTTCCCTTTCTTGATTCACTAGCTCTGTCTAGAGTCGTGAGTGGAGTGTTT
>JAPFFP010030175.1:0-15711 GCA_026153255.1 Solanum medicagineum | reverse complement strand
AGTAATGTAAAGAACATAAAGTACACGATTCCAAAGTATAATGAAAGGGTGGTCTCTTATCCTACATGATTGCATGGAGAAAGTGAAGTTGATAAGGGAGAGGTTGAAGACGGCTCAAAGTAGACAAAAGTCCTACTCTGATGTAAGGAGACGAGATCTTGAGTTTCATGTTGGTGATTGGGTTTACTTGAAGGTCTCACCCTCGAAGGGTGTGTCCCATTTGGCAAGAAAGGGAGTTTGAGCCCATGGTTTGTGGGACCTTATAGGATTTTGAGGAGAGTTGGTAAGGTTGCTTACGAATTGGACTTGCCTACGGATATGAACATCGTTCATTCGGTCTTCCATGTGTCTATGTTGAGGAAGTGTGTGGGTGACCCAAGTGATATAGTGCCCTTAGAGTTTGTGGGTGTTGTGGAATATAATTTGACCTATAAGGAGGTCCTAGTAGAGATATTGGATAGACAAGTGAAAAGGTTGAGGAACAAAGATGTAGCATCCGTCAAGGTCCTTTGGAGGAATCAATAAGTTGAAAGTGCCACATGGGAAGCTGAAGCCGAAAACAAAAAGTGATATGATACCTCTTCCACTGTACTCAACCCGAAGGTAATAAATTACGTCCCATCTATGATTTCTAGTCTTGAGTTTCATCCCTCATGTCACTTTTGCATGCATTCATGTTCATGCTAACAAGTTTATGGCCATTTTTGACATTCATGTTGAGATTGTTTTTGAAAATGATGTTTAAGTGCATTTGTTGCATTCATGTTGGGCTGAAAGCTTCATAATTACTTCTCTTTTGCATGTTTCTTTACATTTGGGGATGAATGTTTCCAACGGGGAGATATTGAAACATCCCTCATGTTCTCCGGAATGCCCTATAATCATATTTTCCTAATATCTCAAAATCCGTGCATAATTTCAAAAATTTGACTTCATATTATTGATCAGGGGACAAATTGAGTGGAAAATGGGTAAAATGTGGATTTTAGAAGACCCATAGTGAGAAATAATTTTAGCTAGTTAATCGATTTCTAGTGTGCATCTGCGCCCCAGGCGCGACGCGGCCTGGGTGCAGACTAGCATAAATTTCCCTTCGTGTTTGGTTCGCATCACGGACTGGATGCAAACCAGTGTAAGTAAGTTTTTCCTTGTTTTACATAGTTCATTAAATAGTATTGGGGTAATATTCTAATGCCCATTAAAACATGAAATCTTCCATACTTAGTCATTTTTCAACTCTAGAACTCACAAAAACCTCTCTAAAACCTCTCCAAGACTTTATCAAAATCCTTATTAAAATTCAAGGACCTCAAGAACAACTTTGGATTTCAAAGACCCAATCCAAGCTTCAAGTCTCCTTCAAGTTCACTCCATTAAATTCCAAGCTTAAGATATGTGGGTCTTCATCCATGGGTCCTTTCACCCATGGAGCCCAACCCTCTCTTTTGATGAAAATTTTATGATTTCAAAGTTTGATTCTTCATGGGTATCTATTATTATGCTTTATAAACATGAGATATTTTTGGTTTTATCAAGTATTGATTGCGCATGAATATCTATTTTAAGATTATTTCATGAGTTGATTTATGTCTTGAGACTATGCATGCTTTGTGTTATGAAACTATGAACTATTATGAACCTCTGAGATGGATTTCAAGATACCAACACTAAGGGTTTTATTACTACGATTGGTGGGTTAAATTGCATGATTCTAAAATGGTTGATTTTACTCTCTTGTGTCATTACTCTACAAAATTGCATTTCTTGGAGCATGGGCCCATATGCTCACCATGTATTTTATTAAATTACATGACAATAATTTTTAAGTCAAAGATGAATTATTGCATAGTTTACAAGTCAAGTGATTACAAGATAATTATGGGCTCCCAAGCAATTATTGAATTCATAGAAAGTATCTTTGATGTTACAAGTGACAAGTTGAGTCCTATTTCAAGATTCTACCCTCTTGTAAGCCATTCATGTCAAGTTGAGCGATCAAGCATGATTATTATTTTACCCTCATGTTCAAGTTCAAGTAAGCTCACAAGTAGAGGTCAAGCATGTGAATGAGCTACTCATGTCATTTAATCATATCTCTTACAAGTTATTCATGTTATGATTGAAGTATGATTATTTCAAGTATTCCGTGGTATTTGACTTCGCACTGATAGAGGCTTAAAACGGGGGCTCTACTCAAGGGGTCCTTATATAAAGTCTTAAGTCTCTAAACTATGTGCCACCATACAATTATATTATTTCCTAAATGGCTTTGCTAGTGGATCCATCTAGTTTCATGTTATCATGTATGGTTTGCCTTGGCAAGTAGACCACACTTTGTCAGGGGTGTCATTCCTGGTCACCTTACCGAGAGGGTGTCATTCCTTGTATTCCAAGTAGTAGCTCGCTTGGTCTATGTAAAGGTAAATGATTTACATGCATATTTTATTACAAGCATTGATCATACATGTCATATTGAGATTATATCCATTGTCTATATTTAAGAATTTTGAATATATGGCTTATGCCTTTGTTGCATTGCACCCCTTATACTTAGTACATTCAAACGTACTAACGCATACTCTATGCCTACATGATATCACCATGTAGGGAGTGGAGCTCCAATCGATCATCCTCTTCCACGTTACTAGCTCGGTTCTTGAAGGAAGCTTTTGGTGAATCCTCAATTCCAAGGACAAAATCTATTTTATTCATGCTATAATGAGACTTCTTCTTTAATTTAGATACTTATTATCATGAGGGTGAGCCCGGGAAGTGTCTTGTCTCCCCCTCCTTTCATAAGTAGAGGTGTTGTTGGATACTATGTTTGTACATGCTTATGAGCTTGACTCTCCTATGATTTTATGATTATGAAAGGCTTCCCTTAGTCCCTTTTCCCTTTTGAATATTGACTCTTGTTATTGTTTTATTTTGCTTCCGCAATCAAGGAAGTGTACATGATATGCTAAGAGGCTTGTTTGGGTTGTCTTCAGAGTCCCTGTTCGCGGTGTCATGTATAGGCCCTAGGCTTAGGTCATGACAAAAATAATGCATAGACTTGACCCCTTCTAGTAGGCATTGCATTTCACATGAGGGTAGAGATTGTAACATGTATGTCCCCTTCTAGTGAGCTTAGTTTGTACATGAGGGTAAATAGATATCATGCTTGCCCCCTCATATAGATATTGTCACTTACAAGAGGGTAGGAATATAGAAATAGGGCTCAAGATAATTCTTGCAAATCATATAAATCTTTCATGAGTTTAATACATGCTTAGGACCCATAACTTATAAATCATGCTTGTCTTGCAAGTCATGCAATAATCTTTCGTCAACATAAGAATCCTTGTCATGTAAATTTAGTCAAACATGGTGGGTATGGGAATATATGCTCAAAATCATGCAATTTAAGAGTACCAGACAAGAAAGAGTAGAATCAAATCATTTTAAAGTCATACAAGACAACCCACCAACGTTGTAGTAAAACCCTTCATTTGTGTATCATGAAATTAATTTTAAAAGTCCACAATCCTCTATAGCTTTCATAGTGCATATCATGCATAACCTCAATAGATACAAATCAACTCATAGAATAACCTTTTAATAAGTATTCATGCATGATCAATCAATTCTTCATAAAATCAAACATAGCTCATGTATATAATGCATAATAGGAAGTACCCATGAAGAATTAAATCTTAAAATCATAAAATTCCATAAAAGGAGAGTTGGGCTCCATGGGTGAAAGGACCCACCAATGAAGACCCACACCTGAACCTTGGAGTTTCTTGAAGAAAATTAGAGGAAGACTTGAGGCTTGAGTTGGTTTCTTGAAATCTAAAGAAAGTTCTTGAGATTCTTGAGATTGAATGGAGGATGAGATGATGAATTGGATGATTTTGAGAGTTTTAGACTGAAAAATGGCTAGGGAATAAGGGTTTCCTGTCTAAAAAGGCATTGTGTTATTAGCTAATTGCCCTTGAGTGACAACTGGAAAATGAAGAATTTATTTTACTGGTTCATGGCCAAGGCACGACACGGACCCATGGCGAACATGAAATTGCACCAGTCCGCGCTTGAGGCGCGATGCGGACTGGCCATGAAGGCTCACTACCTCGGCTCCCTTAGCAAAAAATACTTTTTCTCTATGGGTCATCCAAAAATCGAAGGCTGCCCACTTCCTACACAATTTTGCCTCTAGAATAAGAATACGAAGTCAGATTTTTGAAATCATGTACGAGCTTTGAGATATTGAAGAATTACATTATATGGCATTTTTTAAGAACACGAGGGGTGTTACAAGAAGTCCCACATCGGCAAAATACTAGAGAGATGCTTGATATATGTAAAGGACTAGTCTATATACCATGAGACGCCTTTTGGGGTGAGCGCAAAGGGGCAAAACCATGATGGAAAAGGTCCAAGAGCGGACAATACTTAACAGTGTTGGTTCACAAGTAGTGGTATTTAAATTGAAATTCTTTTGTAGACCTAATTAGTAGTACTCTATTTAGAAAAGAATGACCTTATTTAATTTAGCACAAAGTTTAAGAAAATAAAGAAATTTTTTTAATCTTAGATTCTAAATTAAAGTTATGTTAAATGTACCAAAGTACCCTTTAATCTTGTGACGAGAAACATGTCATATAGAAAGTTGAAATTAAATTTTTTCCAAAAAAGAAAATGGAACATTCTTCTAAATTAAAGCTATGTTAAATGTATCAAAATGCCCTTTAATCTTATAACCAGAAACATTCCATGTGGAAAGTTGAAATTAAAGTTCTCCAAAAAGGAAAATGGATTTTTATTTTTGAAACACAACAAAAAGGAAATTAGGCTATTCTTTTTCAAACTGACTAAAAAGGAAAGTAGACCATTCCATTTTAGACCGACCAAAAAGGAAAGTAGACCATTCTCTTAAACAGAGGGAGTATTTTCTTTTTGAAGCCTAATTGAGTAGTATAAAATGGCTTAATACTTTATTCCTCACATGTAGAAGACGGTACTTTTGTTTTTGAAGAGTTGTGAGATACTCTTTGAAACATGGTAATTCTTTCTCGTGTTGTTCATCAATCCACCGATGATGATCCAACACATAGGTCAGTTATCAATATGCTTCCTCTTTTTCATTTACATTCTTTCTTAAAAAAAAATTGAGCCTGATGTTTTCATTGTTTTGAAGTGTTTGGGTTCTACACATATATATACTTTATTGTTGTTAATTTAAATTTGAAATAATGATGAAGTTGCTCTAATTAGTTGATATAATAGATAAGTTGAGAAGTTACGGGTGAAGGATTAGTAAAGAGCAAAGGGGAGTGTTGGTGCGAGAGATAGCTATATGCGAAAAAGGGATGAATTAAGGGGAACATAATTATTTTTAGGTATTTGCAAATATTTGAATGGTAAAATTTGAATTTACCCTAGTTCTACTTTATGCAGAGTCAAGTTATAGCCTTAGAAAGCAACACCATTATTAGTGGTAAGAGTATAAATTGAGCAACCTAAGTGAATGAAACAAACCAAAAAGTGCCCGAAAATGTGCCTCAGAAATGTCCGAAATCGTAATTTCCATATTTCTCAAAATCCGTGTGTGATATCAAAAATTCGACTTCATATTTTTGTTCAAGGGGCAAAATTGAGTGAGAAATGGGTCTAACCCGAATTTTAGAGCAATCGTAGCAAAATTTGAATTTTCAAAGTGAGCTGAAAAACAGTGTAAGTGCGCGCTCCTTCCATGACACGCAGTAGTGTTAAAAATTTTTACTTTGGTCCAAGACTTTTTAAGTCTTGTTCCTGAGTGTTCCCACATGAGAAAGCACCTTCACTTAGCCATATTTTACCTTCATATCAAACAAGACATTGCTCAATACTCACTCAAACACTTAGTCTTATATTTATCTAAAAATTCAAGAGTCAAGCCCTCATTCGGATCTTAAGGATCTCCTTCAAAAAAAAGCTTCAAGTCTCCATCTCCAATGTTCATCAAGTTTATCTCCAAAGCTAAGGTTTGTGGGTTTCTTTCATGGGTTCCTTTCACCCATGATTTCCAAGCTTTCTTTTCTTAAAAGTTGTATGATTTAAAGTTGAATTATTTATGGGTCTTATTCATTATGAAAATCACTGCACACTATGTTGAGGTTTATGAAATTGTGACTGTTTTACTATGTTTTTGGTAATAAATCTAAGATCTATTGCGAGATTTGATGAAGAGTTTTGATGTATATTGCTTGAGGGTGTTAACAAGTATCTATTGAAGGTTCTACATTGAATTTTATAGCATGATTTCACTCTTGAATTGCATGGTTTTACACTAGCACTACACACCCTCTAAGTGTGTAATAAAATGTTCGGTTATGGTTTTTTGAGGAATTGAAGGTCCAATACATATCTTATGAGTTGAAGACTAAATGATAATGAAAGTGATATATGTAAGTGGTGACTATATGATGATGATAAGAATGTTTATATGAGTTGCTTTCATGAAGGAGTACCTATGGTGTTGAAAGTAGATTGTTAGGTTTCCATGTTTATTGTGCTCTTGAGAAAATGGAAAGCCAAATTGGTAGAATTCATGAATTTGAGACAAGGGTCAATGAGTGTGAGGGAGTATGCCATTGGTTCTTTCCTCTTAAGCTTAGGGAAGCCAAATTGGTAGAATTCATATATTTGAGACAAGGGTCAATGAGTGTGAGGGCGGTTGCCAACCTAAGGTCTAGGATGAACAAACTCGTGATGGGTGTCTCTGACTTGGTAAATGAAGAATGTCGATCCGCTATATTGATTAGAGATATGATTTGTCTCGCTTGATGGCTTATGCCAAGCAAATGGAGGGGGACAAGTTGAAGAAGAGAAGGTGTAATAAGGCCAAGTGGGCTTGATTGGATGGTGGCTCCCAAGGTCTAGGATCCGACAATGCTCCAAGCAAGAGGGTTGTTAGGAATGGGCCACCAAACCCAAGGCCCCAAGGTGATTATAAGGTGACTCATCCTAGATGCCCAAACTGTGGAAGGAAACATGGTGGTGCATGTTGGAGGAACACAGGTGCATACTTTGGATGTGGGGAAATGGGCCACAAAATTCTGGATTGCCAATATGCTAAAAGCACGGGTAAAGATGGTCATGTTGATCAAGGGGATGCTCCAAAACGTAATCAGTTCCATGCTCTTCAAAGGAGGCAAGAGGTAGATGAGGCACCCAATGTTGCTATCGGTATGTTGAAGTTTTCTTAACTTAGGGGTGTGTGCATTGTTGGGTTCGGGTACCATTATTCCCATCATTATTCTTTTGTTATATGTGGCCTTATTGTGTGTGTACCAAGTGCTATGTGAATCTCTTAGTGATTGCCACTTTGTTGAGTCTATTGTTGCTAGAAGGTTGGTAAGTATTGTTTTGTGGTCATATGGTGTCTAGGTCTTGCCTTGTGATTTTTTTGGATTGGATGTAGTGAGTTTGAGATCACACTTGGAGTGGATTGTTTGCATGAATGTTGTGTCTCCATTGATGGTAGGGCCCGTAGAATTAGATTTCAATTCCCTAATCACCCGTCTTTGAGTGGTAGTGGAGGGGTAAGTCCATCTCTTGTTTTAGGGTACAATTGATCTCCAAGGGATTGCGTTTATCATCTTGTAAGAGTTAGGGGTGTTGGGCCTAAGTTATCTCTGTTGGGTTGTTTCTAGTGACCAATGATCTATTGAATGTCCTTTCTGATATGTTGTATTTGGGGTGATATCTTTTTGTTGACTTAGCACCGGTCATGTCTATAGGTCTCATGAATAGTGTCGTTAATCCCTATCCTATTATGATTGTGGTGGTTGTTGGTGATGATGTGTTGATTGCTTCCGAAAGTGGGAAGAGGTTGTGAGTCGTGTGAGGATGATTTGTGAAATTGGAGGAGGTGAGGTTGCTTGATAACTATGGAAAGTGGAGACCTTTGGGTGGCAAGAAGGTTGTTGGAGTAGTTCACCGGTTGACTAGGTTAGGTGAGGTTAAGTATGGTGGTGTAAGTTGTTTGATGGTTCTAAATCTTCTATGGTTGAAGGGGTCTAGTAAAATAAGGCTTTGATTTCCGTCTTGATAGAGTTGGAGGTCTTGGTGAAGAATGGTTGAGTGGAGGTTCTCTTCCAAGGGGAAATGGTGATATTTGGTACTAACTGGCTTGTGTTTTTGTTAGAGTTGATTGACAATCCTTTCATTATTACTTGTTGCTAGTAGGATTTGGGCTCTGCAGATCTATTGGTGCTAGAAAGGTTTATAAGGGTTGCTTCATATTCTTATTACATAAAGTCATGTCTTATGATCTTGGTGGAATTTGATTTGATGGAATGGAGGTCTTAAGGTGGTTTATGATATTAAGTAGTTATGTGCGATTAAAGTTGACAAATGAATTTAGGTTTGTGAGTCCTTAAAGAATGTAGAGGGATGTTGGTAAAGTTGCATAAGGATGGATTGACCTAGAGATATGGTTGCGGTTTATTAGGTTCTTCATGCTTTTAGGTTGGCGGGATGTGTTGATGACTCAAGTGTCAAAGAACTCTTTGAGGTTGTGGATGTTATGGAGTATAAGTTGACTTAGGAGAAGGTCCCGGTGTAGGTATTGGATGGAAGGGTGGAAAAGTTGATTGATAAGTATGTGGTGTTCGTTAAGGCTCTTGGGAAGGTTTGTCTAGTCGAAAGAGTATCAAGGGAAGCGGGCATGGAGAGACAATATCCGTATCTCTTTCATTTCTATTCAAGCTTATGATGACATGTCAAGTCCTTTCATGATTCCAAGTCTTATGTTTCAGCTCCTATGTCATTCATATGCATTCATGTTTAAGTTGGCAAGTTTATGATGATTTTACACATATATTGAGATTTTGAAAATGGTGTTTTAAAGTGTATTATTGCATTCTTGTGGGGACTAATCTCTTTATGATTACTCTTCTCTTGTATGTTTCTTTGACATTAGGAGACGAATGTTCCCAAGGGGGAGATATTGAAATGACCCAAAAAATGCCCGAAAATGTGCCTCGAAAATGCTCGAAATTGTAATTTTCATATATCCAAAAATCCATGTGTGATATCATAAATCTGACTTCTTATTCTTGTTCATTTTGCAAAATTGAGTAGAAAATGGGTCTAACCTGAATTTTAGAGCAACCATAGAAAAATCCAAATTTTCAAAGTGCGATGAAAAACAATGTAAGTGCGTGTTCCTTCCGCGACACGCACTAGTGTTAAAATTGTCCTGATTTTTGACTTCGGTCCAAGACTTCAAGTCTTAGGCCTGAGTGTTCCCACATGAGAAAATACCTGTACTTAGCCATATTTTACCTTCATATCATACAAGACATTCCCCAATACTCACTCAAATACTTAGTCTTATATTTCTCTCAAAATTCAAGTGCCAAACCCTCATCCTGATCTTAAGATTCTCCTTCAAGCTTCAATTCTCCATCTCGAATCTTCATCAAGTTCATCTCCAAAGCTAAGGTATGTGGGTTTCTTTAATAGGTTCCTTTCACCCGTGATGCCCAAGCTTCCTTTTCCTAAAAATTACATGATTTAAAGTTGATTTACTCATAGGTCTTATTTATTATGAAAATCACTGCACACTATGTTGGGATTTATGAAATTATGATTGTTTTACTATGGTTTGGGCTATGAATCTAAGATCTATTGTGGGATTTGATAAAGGGTTTTGATGTATATTGCTTGAGAGTGTAACCAAGTATCTATTGAAGGTTTTACATTGAATTATCTAGCATGATTTTACTCTTGAATTGCATTGTTTTACACTAGCACTACACACCCTCTAAGTGTTTGATCAGATGTCCGGTTATGGTTTCTTAAGGAGTTCAAGGTCCAATCCATGTCTTATGTGTTGAATGACTAAATGATGATGAAATTATAATGAATGTGATATATGTAAATGATGACTATATGATGATGATACAAATGTTTATATGAGTTGTTTCATGAAGGAGTACCTATGGTGTTGCAAATAGATTGTTGGGTTTCCATGTTTGTTGTGCTCTTGAGAAAATGGAAAAGGTCTTACCTTGTTGTTTGAAATGTAATGTTGTGATGAGCTAGTTCTATGATCCCTATCAAAAAGGCGATACCGTAAGGTAGAAAGACCAATAGTTCCTACCAAAAAGATCATATCGTAAGGTATGGATTCCCCTATAGAAAAGGCCATGCGGTAAGGTAGAATAACTAATAGTTCCTACCAAAAAGATCATATCGTAACGTATGGACATCCTACTGAAAAGGTCATGCCGTAAGGTAGAATAACTAATGATTTTCATTAAAAAGATCATATCATAAGGTGTGCACATTCTATCGAAAAGGTTGTGTCATAAGATAGAAAGAATAACGGATTCTACCCAAAATATTTTATCGTAAAGTAGGGGACGTCTTATACTACCTTCTAAAAACACTATGTTGTACAGTAGGGGTATTGGCAATAATCTCCAAAAAGGTTATACCGTAAGGTGAGTGGGGGCCATTTGGTCCATCATGAGGATTAGTAAGAAAGGTTTGAGCATGTATTCCATAATGAATTACATTCCTGGATCATGATTTACAAGCATGTTTTACTTTAAGCATTGTTCATGCATGCCATGTTGCTAATGTACTATCTCTTGCTATGATTATTATGCATTTTGATTGTTGCCTATCTCTTGTTGCATTGCATCCTACATACTTGTACATTCCTACGTACTAATGCATACTCTATGCCTACATGATATCTTCATGTAGGAATCAGATCCCCACTTGAGCATATCCACCCACGTGACTAGCATAGTTTCACTCAAGCTTGTTGGTGAGTCCTCCATTCAGGGGACGTTACTTATGAACTCTTGCTTTGTATTATACTAGCTTTGTCTTATGTATACTTTAACTATGAGGGTGAGCTCGGTTGCTTTTCTTGGCCCCCGCTAAGTATCTATGTTTAGAGGTGCTGTTGGACATGTATGTATCTATGTTATGAGATTTGACTCTCTTGTTCTTGATGTCTATGATATGGAATTTCATCGTTACCCCACTTCCCCTTGATTATGCTTATCTCTTATTGCCATTTTTATTGCTTCTGCGACCAAGGATGTGTAATGATATGCTATGAGACTTGTTTGAGGTTCCTTCGGGTTCCCCATTTGCCAGTTATGTCTAGGCCATAGGCTTGGGTCATGACAGTGAAGCACATTGACGCAACAAAAAAACAAATGATGAAAGTGAATCTTGTTATATTACACAACAAGAGAAAAGTTGGAGATCTATTATCTCATGCAACCAAAAAAGAAAAGAATGTTCACCAAGGCACATTTCCCAAGACCTTTCTCTCTCCCACTTTCTAGGATTGTAGAGAAACTTTTTTGGTGAAACCTACTCAGAATCATAACCTCCTTTATCTATATATCTTTATGTTTCCAAGGCATCTCTCTTGGACATGGGGAAATTACCCACGACTTGTGCTAGTGAAAGGTATCATACACCGTCGAATTAGTTTAGGTACAAGAAAGTTGCTGAGACACCAGGTTATAAAAGAAATGGAGTCTTGTACGAATATATGTCTATGTAAACATAGTTTCTTACTTATCAATGCTTTATGTGAACTATATCTTATTTGATTATTCATTAGCCTGACCTGGTATGACCATTTATTATGACAGAAAAGTAATGAATCTTATAATTCATCTCTAAAACAGAATAACAAATTATAAAGTCTCATTTCTCAATATAAAAAGTATATAAAAATTTTGTCAACTATTTCCTCAATAGAAATCTTTATCAGCATAATTTCATGACTAAATTTGAATCAACATTTTAAACATAAAGAAGAAAGATTTAGTACATTCATATTACACATTACAGTAAATCAAGAATTTATTGAAATCAAAATCAGTGCAAGTCGAAAGTTTTTCCTTGTCTTGGTAGAGTTATCAACTTTCCATTAGACCATTCTTGATGAAATCTCAACATATCCGAAGGATAGGTAATGTTATCCCCAGTTGTAGGAAAGTAAACATAGTACTCTTCTCCAATTTTCCCACTGATAAATCCAAACCACCATCTATCATTGGCAAATACATCAACCATAACGTATAGATAGAATCCATTTTTAGACATTATCCGTCTATACGATATGGTTAATATATTTGCCAATGATGGATGGTGGTTTGGGTTTATCAGTGGGAAAATTGGAGAACAGTACTATGTTTACTTCCCTACAACTGGGGATAACATTATTTGTCCTTCTGATCTACTGAGATTTCATCAAGAATGGTCCAATAGAAAGTGGGAATCTCTACCAAGACAATGAAAGATTTTCGAAATGAACTAATCTTGATTTCAAGAAATTCTTGATTTACTGTAATGTGTGATAGAAACCAACTGAATATTTCTCCTTTATGTTTAAAAAATTAATTCATGTTTAGTTGAGAAATTATGCTGATAAAGATTTCTATTAAGGAAATAGTTGACGAAATTTTTATATTTTTTAATTTTGAGAAATGAGAATCTATAATTTGTTACTCTGTTTTAGCGATGAATTGTGTTATAGAAGATGCATTTCTTTTCTATCATCATAAATGAATCTCCAAAAAGGCAGCTCCCAATCTGGATAATTTTGATACTACAATTGTTGGTATGATCTTTTGCGAATGAAAAATATTTAGAAGAAATAGGATCACTGCAATGATATTTTCCATCGAGCTCTCCCCTTAGTTTAGACAAACATTTATTTCACTTAGACATGTGGATACATTTGAACTATTAACCCCTCTGGTCTTAAAAAATACTCTTGCTTTGGTTGAAGATGAAAAGTTTTATGACATTCAGTATGATACAAAAAACTTTCATAGAAACCCCTTTTTTCAATTCTAAACATCTTTGTGGGTTTATTTTTCTCTCAATGAAGCTCAAGATTCAATGTATATGCATGTTTCTCCAATAAACACCAAAAGATATTTTCTTTACTGTTTGTCATGAATAAAGAAGACTATTTAAACTTGTTCCATATTTTAGTACAGAGTCAGATTTAACACGAAGAGAAAGTACATAATTTTTTATTTGTCACAGCTTCTGACCATGTTTATCATAATTTTTTATTTGTCACAGAAAAAGAATAATTTATGAGTCTTAACTGTACATGTGCTCTTACAACATGGACATGCATTGTAACTATTAGAACTTCTGGAACCTTGTTTGTTATGCCTGTGTTCTACTCAGATGCTAATCTAAAAATTTTTCCTATTTTAGATTGAACCTTATAGTATGCCTTATTTCTGTTTATGAAGGGAAAAGGTGTTGTACCATTGCAATTATTTCAATAAAGACATATGTGGAAGGATTCATATGAAATGTGTTGTGTGCTCCGACTTTGATCATTTTGTGGAATGCTTTTCTGTCGGAGCAGAAGTGCACCCTCGGAAAATCAATCATCTGTATAGGGTTATGGTTAGCAACTCTATCTAATTGAGCTTAGAGAGATGTATGGTTATGGTTAGTGACTCCATCCCTATCATGTGGAGAGTTGTACAAATTTTTGTTACGCACATTTTGGTGATTTAAGAAGATGAAAAGGTTATTAAGGTATCGATGAGAATATGTATTAATTGAGTGAGAAGAAAAATACTTACATAAAGTAATTTTTATTTTTTTAGCTAAAAAAAATTTATTTGGAGCAATAATATTAAAAACCCAATTGTACACAATACAAACTTATTTGGAGAACAATTGATAGAAATGGCATCTTAAGAAATACTGGAAATAGATATAAATATAGCATCTAATCCAAGTGTCACGCCCAAAGTCCTATTAAGGCAGACTGACACCCATTGCTGACAAGGCTCGAGAGAACCAACATATAACCATACACTTTCTGTGAACATTTTAAGGGATTTCCATATTTAACATGCTTTTAAGAAGGTAGACAATAATAAAAAGCCAAAAGAAAATGCATATGATTAGGCCATTGGAGCCACAATGTCTAAACTACAAAACATGACTGTACATTAATTTATGTTGTGTGATGACCTGGATATTGTACGACTTCATTGGAACTTGACGATTCCATTTTTGGAAAAAATTTGGATCAAGTGTTGTCTCAAGGGAGACTACACAACCCGTTTGAGGTCACACGGACCGTGTGGCCTCCACTGGTGCGACACTTGGCCTTAATTTTAGGTGTGTTGCCTTGGTATGGAATTTGGAGCTAAGGCACATCACACTTTGACCCTACACAGGTCGTGTGATACCTCATGGACTATGTGGAGGACCGTATGGATGTCCTTAAGCTTGAAATGACTATTCTTTTGCTAAGGGTGGTCACACGGCCAGTCACATGGCTCATGTGAGTTTATATGCTCTCTATGCTATCTTAAGACTTCCTAAAGACCTAACCCTATTCCTAAAATTCAAATTCACTCCTCACATTTGAAAAACACTCTCAAACTCCTCTCAAGAACTCTTGTGGAAATTCAAGCTTGGGGATCAATGCTAATTCTTCTTCAAACGTTTCTTGGGAATTTCTTCAGTGGGTCTAGGTATATGCATTTAATCTTTGGTTCCTTCCAATCAAAGAGACCCAATTCTTTTCAAGTAAATTCAATGAACTTAAGCTCTTTTTGAATATGGTTGTGCATGATTTTGATTTATTAAATTAAATTGATGTATGGGTTGTACATATTTGATGATTTTAAGTTACTTTAAGCCCTATTATGATGATTTACATTGAAGTTATGAAGTTATGAATATGCGTGTCCCTTTTTAAGGCTTGTTTATGCATGAGTGCTAATAGTATGATTTTAAATGTGGATTTAATTATGTTTTCACTTGAATTTCACATTATACTGTTAATTTTAGATTGACTCTTAATTACCCATGCTATCCTCACATCATTCATGACATTTGCATTCATGATATTGGATTATTATGGAATTATGAAGTGGGTTAAGCCTAATTATGTATTATGATATGATTTTGGTAAGATATTGGTTATGACAAGAATGTGATCACATAAATGTCTCTATGGTTATGGCTATTTGTGCATTTTGGATGCTTGTACCATATTCTATATGAATGTGCTATTCCTATGCATGAGTATTATGACTATGAATTATGATTTTGGTGAGCCTAATTATGAATTATTATGTATGGTGTTTGGCCTTTAAAGCCTAAGCATGTATTGAAATGGTTTTTGAAATCACTATTGTCTCTTTCAAAAGCATGTATATATATGTATATATATTCTTGCGGGATGACGGCTTCGAACCAATGGATTGGGGGCGTTAGAGCTATCCCCAAGGGCCCTCTCCCTTTCAGTAAACTATGTGCCTAGCATAATCCTTTCCGAAATGGGGTTGTTTGTAAGGAAAGATGCCTCCATAATAGGGTTACCCATAAGGAGAAGATATGATATGATGTGATATGATATGATATGTTATATGTGAAAATTCTATTTGAAATGGAGTTGCTCGTAAGGAAGGTTACTTCATACGAAATGGGGTTGCCTGTAAGGTGAAGTATGGTTTACCTTTTGGCAAGTAGACCACCTCTTTACCCATGAGGGGATTTCATCGGGATTCCAACTAATAGCTCACTTGGTCTTACTTATTGTCACGCCCCAAGTCCCGTTAGGGCGGACTGGCATCCGTTGCCGGTAAGGCCCGGGAGAACCAACCTGTACCTATGCGCTTCCTGTACATATTATGAGGGATTTCTATGTTT
>JAPFFP010030174.1:0-38567 GCA_026153255.1 Solanum medicagineum | reverse complement strand
ATTTTGAAACTCAATGTGACTTTTTATGGTTTTTATGTGTTTTTGTATTATTTGTGCAGAAAATACAAAGCTGACATGATTTTGGGGAAAAAATGCAGATTTTGTTGTAGTTTAGGACATACGAGCCACCCTATGAGTCGTAGCCCAAGCTACGAGTCGTATGGTGCCCTCATAACCATTTCGAGAGAGCAAAACTTAGAAATCTGAGAAGTGAAGGTCAGCCATATGAGACCAACCTAGAAGTCGTAGGTTTCATTATGACTCGTAGAGGTGGGTTTCGTAGCCATTTCTAGAAGGGTTCAAAAAATTAGACCAATAACTAGAAGCATGGACTATGAGAAGCACCTACGAGTCATAGAACAGGCAATGGCTCGTTGCATGGATTGTAGCAGTCAATTCCAAAATGACAAGTGTTGAGTACGAAAGCCCAATTACGACTCATAGGTCACCCTACTGTCGTATATGTTGCCATTTGGATTTTATATTTTATATTAAGGGTCTTTTTGTAATTAGTATGAATAGTTTATGATAGTGGTTTTTGAGACATGCCATTTTATAGATTTCAAGAGAGAATATTGTAGAGAGATTCTTAGGGTTTTGTGTAGATTTTTCACGGTTTTATTCTTGAAGGCCCATCTTCGGGATTTGAAATCACTTGTAATCAAACTGCATTCTTCAAGCTTGTGATTTCAACATCAAGTTGGTTTTATTCTTCATAGTTTTTGGGTAATCTCTCAACCATGTTTATTTTATGCATTGTTTGTGATTTTGCCATAGACATAAGTAGATGAAGCCCCACAACTTGGGGCTGTAGGAATGATGAGGAGTTGACTTGAAATAATCTGGATTTTTTGCATTTCTTTGATTGGGTATTTGCACGTACTGTCTATTTCCTTTTATTTTGAATGTTGTTTGGTGATGGCCAACACCAAACCCCTCCCAGTATCATGAAGCCGACCAAGGTAGTGATGAATAGGAAAAAGGAAATGGGTGACAAGATTCGATTGATGTGTTTTTGTCTAATCAACAAAACCTGATCAAGGGGAGGTTGACTGGGACAATGGGTAATGGTTAGTTGTGACACCATGGTTCGCACCAAGCGCCATGGTGAAATTCATCCATCCCCTTTACAAGAGAGATGGAAGAACCTAAGTTACCATCCTGCATGCAATGTCTCAATTAGAGTTATGTCATCGGGGTAATTGAGTTAATGAAGCATGGGGAACATAATTCTCAAGTTGTCCCTCAAATTGATTGTCTCTTTGCTTTAGTAGTATAGTGTTTTTTTTTAATTTTCCTTCACTTTGAATTGCAAAACCATCCCTCGCATTTTACAGAATATAGTTGATTGATGCTTGAAATTACTGTTGGTGAGTCAATATGGTAAACCCCTATTCCCTGTGGATTCGACCCTAGCCTCTAGTTAGATTTATACTTGATAGTGACTGCTTTACTGTTGGAGCGTGAACATCATTGTTAGTTTTTACTGTTATACGAGACCTTATACTAGTCATAGAGTATTTTACTATTCATAAAGGTGTTTCGTGAGAAATTTTAGTAAGGAGCAAATTGCTAAAGTTAAAGTCTACGATACATGCATATGAGTCATGGATAAATTTACGAGTCATAGACTACCTTTAATGCCCTAAGGATCAGAGAAGTGGACATGCAGGAAGTTCATCAAACAAAACGCCGTTTACGGGCTGTAAACCACTTTATGAGTCATAAAGGGGTGTCATAGAAAAGTAGTCCAAAATTTTCAGTAGCTGATTATGAGGCCTCGACTACTAGCCTTAGAAGACACTACGAGTTGTACAGTGCTTTCGTGGAGTTTGCCGACTAGTTTTCCTAATTTGTTTAGCACTTATTTGTTATTACTATAAATAGTTTTCTAGGTCATTATTCAGGGAGGGACATTACCTATGAATAGTTTTAGGATTTGTACTTAAAGAAATAAATACGTGGAGAGGAAAAATTGCGAGAGAGTCTTTGAGAACACTTGTGCTTCAATTCAATCTTCAAGCTTGTGATTCCCATTGACCTTGGATTTGCTTGATTTTAATTGAATTGTGTAATTGTTTAATTATGTCTTCTTACTTCATAATTTCTTCATTTACACATAGCATTAGTAGCAAAATCCACAACTAGGGTTGTGGGAATCATGAAGAACTAACAAAGTAAAAGTAGATAAATTACAATTCTTGGAAAGTGTATATGCATGTATTAATTAACTCTCTTTGTTTTGCATGTTTTTCCAGTGGTGTATATGCATATATTAATTAACTCTCTTCCTTAGTTCCCTTTATTTTAGTTTTGTTTTTGTTTTTATTTCTTTGTAGGGTGCAGGAGTAGTGTATGCCCAACAGTCAGAGTCAAGGCAATTCCTTAACTCCATTTGATCTAGAGATCGACCAAACTATAAGAAGAATGGCCCAACAGAATGCCAAAAACGCATCCAATGTAGCCTTGAACCTAAATAATAATGATGATGATGGGAATAAGAACCCACATTCTTTGGAGGACATTCCATAGCCTCGGGAGTTCAACGCCAATGCTTACCATTGGAATTAGTACAGGTTCAACCCCATGACTATGGATGTGACTAGAACTATTTTGTTTCCACCACTATCGGTCGACATAAAGTTCACAGTCTCTAGTGGGTTACTTCAGATGCTGCAGAACCGTAGGCTGTTTCCGAGCTTACCATCAGTGAATCCACATAGCCACTTGCACAATCTGGCATTTGTTTTTAAGAGTGTAATGAGGACACAGAAGCTGTCTATGGATGCTATGGGACTTTGTGTCTTCCCATTGTCTATCATGGGTAATGCCAAATTATGGCTATCTAAGCACCCAAAGAGTTCAAGAACTAGCTAGGTAGATTTGTAGAAGGCCTTTTTGGAGAGGTATCTCCTAGATAGAAGAAGCTCAAGTTGAAGGACCAAATCAACAACTTTGAGCAACTTCCTAGTGATTCGATAAGCACTAACTGAGAGTGGTTTACTAAATTTCTGTGGAGCATCCCTAATAACAAGATAATTGATGACACCTTGGTAGAGAGCTTCTACCGTGCCCTTGATGAGAACAATCAGGCTTGTGCTGATACTATCATGGGGGCGTGTTTCTAGATCAACCATTTACAAGGATTACTAAATAATGGAGAAAGTTGTCAAGAGGAATCGTGCATGGGGGCAATGGTATAAATATTCCACGAAGAGTTTATATGCTGCCAGTGTAGGTCCAGAGCAAGCCAAAATTAATAAAGAGATCATGCAACAACTTGCTCAGTTTTGCACAACTATGGAGTTGATGATGAAGTAGAACCAAGAAAGAGTGAATGAAGTGGTTCATCAATCTCCACATGCACCCAAGATGTTGTATGTGGCTCTTAAATAGCTTGAACAACAGTTTGGTGAAGTGTCAACTTAGTTGAATCAGCGTCAGAGGGATATACTATCTAGCAATACAGTGCAAAATTCTAAGAATGAAGGGTAATGTATGGCGGTTAATACCTGGGGGGCGCAACAACACTATTGATCCACCTATGCCAGTTGATGGGAAGATGTTCATGAGGAGATGGTTGCAGCTAAGGATACGCATACAGGAGATAATCGTGGCAAGGATGGGGTGAGTGAAGCAGCTGAAGAGCCATAGAAGTTTAAGCCCGTCCATAGGGCTCCTACTCCTTTTCCTTAAGAATTAAAAAGAGAGGAGGAATGCAAGTTCAAGCACTTTTTATCCATGCTTAAGCAACTATCTATCAACATCGCTCTCATTGAGGCTTTAGGGATAATTGCACACTATGCAAAGTATATGAAGGATTTTGTCATCAAAAAGTGCACTATGAGTCAGGAGCTTTCTCAAGAGCTTCAACATTACATTGCTATCTCTACGAAGTCCTTAGCTCAAAAGCATGAAGATCCAGGTACTTTCACCATTCCTTGAACTATAGGAGATGTATAGTTCGCAAAGGCACTATGTGATTTAGGTGCCTGTATCAATTTGATGCCCCTTGAGGTCTACAAAAAGCTTAGACTGGGAGCCCCTACTCCAACTAGCATGCAGTTGTTGATGGAAGATAATATAAGAAAGACGCCTATAAGGATATTATATGATGTCTTGGTAAAGGTCGCAAAATTCTTATTCCCTCCAGACTTTATGATTCTAGACTGTGAGGTTGACTTTGACATTCCAATTATGTTGGGAAGCTGGTCAACTCAGATTTAGATTGAATGATGAAAATGTTGTTTTCGGCATCCGTCAGCCAGTGAAGCATCCAAATGAGCTCAAGAGTAAAGTTGGGGTAATTGGTGAAGTGTGAGTTACCAATTTGCCTAAGTCGTGCCGTGACAATAAATGAGGCGCTACTTGAGAGGCAACACATGGTTTTTGATAAAATAGCATAGTTATAGGTGTATTTTCAATTTTTGGATTCGTAAGTAGTACTTGATTTCCTGTGTTTTGATTGTAATTTTGGACAATAGGTTGGTTGTATATAGGGTAACAGTGTATTTTATTAAGAGTGTGGAGGTACAGGACTAAGTCAGCAATTCAGCTAACAAGACCATCAAGGAAAGCCTCTATGATTGGGTCTATAAGTCGTAAACCAGTTTATAAGTCATACCCCATCTCGTCGATATTTTCAGTGAGCAGGAAAAATAAGCACTCCAGTCCACTATATCACACTATGAGTCATGCATGGGACTCGTGGACCTTAGGTAAGTTTTCTGAATTTTTTCTAAGTGTTGAGGGTTATATAAAGCATGAGCTACGAGCCGTAGAACCATCTACGATCCGTAATCGGAGCTCCATAAAACCAAGCCCAATTAATCCTCAGTTGACCTGATAAGAGTATAAATAGAGGGGTTAAATAATTTGACCTCACGTTTGACCTAAATTTACAAAACCTACCCAACCGATCTCCACCCTTATTTTTCTTATCAATTTCCGACCACCATGACCATTTTTCTGATGAGATTCCGGTGACCTAGGGTTTCTCTTTTTATTCATCTCCTTCATCATCTTCACTTCAATTTCAATTCTTTGTGAGTTTTCAGTTTAATTAAAATCCTTAATTTGCCTTGTTTTGTTTTAATTGATTGATTTGAAAATTTTATGGGGCATGATGTTTAGACATGAAATCCTTGCTGAATTTTAATTGTGTTATGTGAAATCGGGTTTCCCTTAGTTGAATTGTCAATTGAATCTGGAATTGGGTATTTTTTACCTTGTGAATGTTAAATATTTATGCCCATTGAAGCATCCACCTTGTGTGATTGAACCATATTGAAGGAGTTGTGGTTGTTGAGTTGGTGGGTGATGATATGGGTACATGATGTCGTGTAAATCAAACTGGAATGGTTAGAACCATAGGATAATTAATGCTTAATCATTTTTTATAGGGTGTGTAGTTAAAAGCATGTTGGGGGAATGGTTTTTGCGTGCTAATCATATGGGTGTGTGTTCTTGCTTCGATGTTGTTAAATTATTCATTGAAAATGTCTTTTGGGGGCTGAGTGATGGACTTAGAAATGCAACTGTCTGAGATTCTTGGTTCATGAGTGTCTTTTACGGCCCGTAAAGCCTGTCTTGCCACACCGAAACCAGGCTCCCACAACCCTCAAACTTCTACTCGTGTAGTTCTTCCCAGACTTGTCACATCTAGGATAAGTTGGCCCACCTCCGACCTGTGCCTTATGAGGAGGAACTCTATCATTGGCAACCTTTAGATTTGAGCCTTGTCCTTATTTGAAATGACCATTGCCACCACTACTCCTAGAGTTTGTCAAACCCCCATTGTAATAGGCTCTCTTAAATCCTTCCTTCCCTTCTCTTTCTGCTTCTCCCCTTCAATCTATTTAGCATATGTCATGAGTCTGGAAATGTCCATTTGTTTTATAAGCAAAGCCATATGACATTCTTTCACAACTAAGTCTAAGATACCCAAAATAAATTTGTGCATTCTTTCATGGAAGTTAGCCACTAACAAAGTAGCATACTTTGAGAGGTTTGTAAATTTGAAAGCATACTCCCTCACACTCATTCCACCCTGCTTAAGGTCGATAAATTCTGTTAGTTTAGCCTGCCTAAGCTTATGGGGAAAGACATGGTCTAGAAAAGAAAACTTGAACTCATCCCAGATGACCTTATCATCACCAGCCCTCTCAACCAACCATTAGGCATACCACACTTGGGCCACTACTTTCAATTGGTAAGCAACTGACTTAGCTTTCTCCTCTGAAGACACCCCCATAATAGTCAACACCTTAGAGATCTCATCAATGAATCCCTAGGCATCTTCATCAGCTTTTAAACCACAAAATTCTATAGGGTTCATCTTGGTGAGCCACTCACCCTAGAAGTCGGGGTAGGTGATGTACTATCCAAATACAGCACATTTGATACCCAAAACATAGGATTTTGCATGTTGTTAATGTGACCTTTTATGGTTTTATTGTGTTTTTGTGTTTTGTTTGCAGAAAATACAGGTTGGCTTGATTTTGGGAGAAAGTTATAGATTTTGCTGAAATTTAGGACATACGAGCCACACTACGAGCCGTAGCTCAAGTTATGAGTCATAGTGTGCCCCTTGTAGCCATTTCCAATGTTCAAACTTAGAATCTGATTTTCTGAAGGTAAGGTATACGAGGCAAAGCAACGAGTTGTATGTCTCACTACTACTCGTAGGAGGGGGCATCGTAGCCATTTTCAATGCTGCTGAATATTTGACCAAGAAATGCAAGCAACGATTATGAGTCGTAGACCAAACAATAACTTGTAGCATGGATCATATTAGTCAAGTCTAAAATTTCAAGTGCTGACTACAAAATCCTGATTACAACTTGTAGGTCACCCTACGAGCCGTAACTGTTGCCGACCAGATTTTCTTATTTATTTTAAGGGACTTTTTATTAATTGTACAAACAGTATATGTTAAGGTTTTTAGAAGAGAGAATCACATTCTACAAAACATTGAATATTTCTTAGAGAGAATCATTAGGTTTTAGTGTAGAATACTATGGTTTTATCTTGAAGACCCAATTCCGGGGGATTCGAATCACTTGTAATTTAATTTCATCTTTCAAGCTTGTGAATCCAAATTCAAAGTGGTTTATTGTTCTCCATTTTCCTTGTGCAATTTCTCAACTATGTTTTTTCATTCATTGTTTGTGTTTTTGCCCAAATTATGAATATCTAAACCCCCACAACTTGGGGTTATGGGAACCATGAGTAGCTAGCTTGAAATAGCCTGGATTATTTGCATCTCTTTAGTTGGGTATTTGCATGTATTATCCATGTTCCTTTGTTATACTTGTTGTTTGATGGTGGACGATATCAAACCCCACCTAGTGTCACGATCTCGACCAAAGAAGTGATAAATAGGAAAAGGAAATGGGTGACAGGATTCGATCGATATGTTCTCGTCTAATCAATCAAACTCGACCAAGGAGACGTTGACTGGGACAATAAGTAAGGGTTAGTTTAGTAGACTTTCGGATTCGACCAAGCGCTATAATGAAATTCGACCTTCGCCTTTACCAAAGGGTTAGAAGAACCTAAGTTATCATCCTGCATGCAAAGTCCTAACTGAAGTTGTGTTATCCAAGGTATTTGAGTTTCTGAATCATGGGGAACACAATTCCCAAGTTGCTCCTCTAATTGATAGTCGATATGCTTTATTAGTATTGTTTATTTAGTTATTTCACTCAATTTTGCAAACCCATCCCCCTTTTTAGAAAATATAGTGTATTGATACTTGAAATGATTGTTGGTGAATCAATGTGGTTAAAACCCCGTATTCCCTGTAGTTTTGACCCTATCCTTTGGTTAGGTTCTATACTTGTTAGCAATCGCTTTACTGTTGGAGCGTGAACATCAAATTAATGGTGTCGTTGCCAGGGATTACAATTAGGTTTTAACTTGATTTCACTAGTAGTTAATTTATGTGTTGATTTCTGTATCCTCTTGTATATTACTTTTATTTTTTTGTTTGTTCTTTTTATACAAGTACCTGGGGGTTGTACTCGTTGTGATTCACCCAATACAAATATTCAGCTGGTTACTAATCTAATGGTTGAACAGAAGCTCATTATCACAAGCGATTTACTCGAATCATTGCAAAGACGTGTTCTGTTCTATGGTCAGCCATTTGAAGACCCTGATGCACATCTGCAAAAACTTGCACAAATATGTGAGGAGGTTTTGGGGACATGACACCTAACTGTGGAGCCTTAGCTCTTCAGATCTTCCCAATGAACCTTAGATGTGACACTGCAAATTGGTGGTTTGCACTTCCTTAAGATGTTTGCACTAACTGGGTGGAGGTGCACCATATTTTCTTAACCAATTTCCAAGTTAGACCTAACAAGCAGCAACTGCGGGATCCAACATAAACTTTCAACGAGTTCCAGGCGATTCATTAAGTGCAACATGAGAAAGATATAACGAATGTTTGGAGAGGACTCAAATCATGGTTTGTTAGATGATGAACTAGTGGCAATCATCTACCAAGCACTAAACTCTAAACAACAAGCTCTGGCAGGTGTTTTATTTGGAGGAGATTGTGGTTCATTCTTGGGGAAGCCATTTACTAAAGTCATTGAGTACATGGAAAAATTATCTTCTATCTAGTAAGTATACCAGCCACTTCAAGAGCAACCAGTAGCACGCACTAGCCTATCTGGAAAAAGCTGTAGCTATGAAGGAAAGAGCAGGGAAAACTTTTGGTTCAACTTACAACATCAATAATGCACTATGGATAAATCTTTTAAGGTTGAGATCACACTTGAAAAGTTGATCAAGAGAATAGACGCACAGGAGGATATGTTGGGGGAAATTAAGTTTGATATCATCAATATGAACTATAAGATAGACCAACAAGAAGTGGCAATTAAACAACTTGATGAAAAGTTCAAGAGTGTTTTCACACAGATAGAGAATGTCCAGAATTATAGGAGAAGAAATCTCAAAATTGTTGATAAGGGCTCATCAAATCTTGACGAAATCTGAGTACTCAAGTTGACTAAGTCATGCCACGACGTTAAACAAGGCGCTTCTTAGGAGGCAACCCAAGTACTTTTTATGTTTTTGGCTTATTTTGAGTTTATTTTTATTTTGTCTATTTGTAGGTAGCAGTGTGATTTTGGTTTTTCTTTTAAGACATTGAATCAATTGTATTTTTGAATAATGGTGTATGTTGAGATCAAAGTTTGCAGCTATTGAACAAGTGCAGAAACTTTGCAGAAAATGGCATTGGAAACAGCCTCTATTATCAGGCCTACGAGCCGTAGTGTGCACTATGACTCATAGTCATGCCTCGTAGAGTATAACCGTGTGATAGAAGTTGGAACTTACACTAAGAGCCAACTTTACTACTTGTAGTCCTAACTATGAGTCGTAGATAAGGTTCGTAGTGCCCAGGTATGTTTCTAACACTTATCTAAGTTTTAGGTGGTCTATGGGACCTATATCTACGAGTAGTAGCCAGGACGACGAGTCGTAGTTAGGGTTTGTAGACCCAAATTGGGGATTTTGCAAAGTCAGCTCAGTTGAAATATTAGGGGTCAATTTTGACCCCATATATAAAAACCCAATACTTTGATTTTGCTCCCAGAACCTCCCCCCAACTTTTTCGACACTATTTTTGATGGACCCACTAATTTTCCAGTGACCTTCTCCGAAATGTAGGCTTTTTGATTGCCTTGTAACTGTGCCTCTACCAATTTTAACAACGTGGATTATCAGGTACCTGTACCTCGTAACTGTACCTCTACCAATTTCTTATGTAATTTTTTATCCACAGTACAACTCATAGTCTCCACTACGAGTCATACCAAGGCCTCTTACTTGCAACCTGCAACTAGTGCAATATTGATTTTGTTGAGTGTTTTCCTTTTTTTTTTATTTCTTTATGTTGTTTTGTCTGTTTTTGTTGTTTGTTCAGATAGTTTGGGACTAATTGTGTGTTTATGATGAAAATTCCAGGTAAAATGGCTCCCAAAACCAGAAATACTGCTATCAGGGCCTTCAACTGAAGGCTAAGAAATGAAGATTCGGGCAACGATCATTCTGATGGTTCAAATGAGGAATGCAATACCCAGACTGCACAGACCCCAATAGATGTTGAGAGTACCTTCCATTCTAACGAGGAGCAAAGCAAAGAATGGTAAGAGTCAGATGTCTTACCTAGAACGAACGAGCAGTCCAGTCCTTGATCGACCCATCAATCTCTATTAATGATCGTTAGCATCATCGATGGCTGATAGAGGGTATGGAAGCTATCTATAAGTAGGGGCTAGAGTTGAACGGGCAAAGGAAGCTTGTTAGGCCATTCTACGAGGAGCCTTGGCTAGTTAATTCAGGGTTGATCCATGTCCCTGCTTTGGATGCTAAGATAGATAGGCATGGGCTCCGATGGCTGATAGAGAGGTTGGGCAAGTATGCCCAACTTCTAGTTTGAGAGGTCTACGCAATGTTTGTAGCCACCATCCTCCGAGATCTTCCCAAGGAGAAGAAGGCTATTGTTGAACCCTGGTTGAGAGAGGTTTTAGTCAGAGGCCAGCGAGTGGACATTTCATAGAAGACCATCCACCGGGTACAGTTCAAGCCCAACTATAGTGCACCACGTTCCACAGCTAAGTACGACAACCTGATAGATAAGATGAAGAGAGTTATGATTGCAAAGAACATGGATAAGAAGACTGAGCTCTTGAGATGGGTGGCTAGCCAGATATCCAATAGTGACCCCAAGCCTACATAGGTCACCACAAACACCGAGCCCATCGTGACGTCTTCTCTCTCCTTCCTTGTAAAATCTTGGTGGTCCATCTTCCAATCTCACATCCAACCTACATTCATTGATAATTTTATCACTTTGGAGCGAGCAGTCCTACTAGCCAGCATCTTAGCTGGCTATGACATTTATTGGGCTCGTGTGATGGCCGAGAAAATCCATGAGTCCGCACTCCGGAGGAATACATCCATGCCCTTTCCGATTGTAATTCACAAATTATGCATGGAGGCCGAGGTGCGAGTCTCTCTCCATCTAGATCCATATGTCGAAGCCCTCCACATCATGGATTCCAGTCTAATCATGCTGATGATAATTTGGTGGCGCTCCAGAGGACAACACCTCCTTTGATTCTCGAGCCTTTTACTCCTGAACCATCTGCCAAGAGTTCAACTTCAACTGCCACTACTTCCACTCTAGATGCACTAGAGCAGTCTGCAGTAGCTGACAACGAGAAGAGTCCCTACACAACCGCACCTGCACCAGAGCCATCTATATCTCAGGTTCTTTATGCAAACTTTCCTATTATGTTTGCTATTACATTTTAGGCTATGGTTCACAGGTTATCAAGGATAGAGGCCAAGCTAGCTCGGTTGATGCAACAGATTGAACCTTGGGTCTAGCAGACAGTTCAGGCTTCAGAGGAGAGGTCCAAGGCATTCACCCTTTCAATTATTGAACAGAGGATTGCTACGGTGGATGTCTGGTTTGATGCTTTCGAGGCTAGAGTTCAGAAGAAGCTTGATGGGACCTAATCTACAGACTTGTCTACCTTCTAGTAGGAGTTTGCAAAGTTGAAGGCCGATTTGGTTGCATCACTAGAAGCCCTGATCACAGCTCCGGAGTAGGCACCTATGGGTGAAGACTAGATTGATGTAATTGATGCAGAAGATTCACCGCATGCTCCCGAGAAGAGGCCTTTAGAGGATGCTAATGAAGAGGAAGGATAGAAGAGGCAAAGGACCTCTAAGGAGGAAGAGGAGCTGGATGAGACGCTTACTAGATATGCTATGTGGAAAACTAGAGAGGAGGCAGAGCAGCAGTATTTACAGGAGTGAGATAGGGCAGTACACATTAGCACATCTAGCGCAGCTGCAACCAAGACTACTCCAGAGGAGGGAGCCACTCATAACCAGATAGATGCCGGTGCTTGAGCACCTTTTGATGATTGCTATTTTTTACCACTATTCCTATTGTTGTTTTTGGTACCAAGTTTGAGGAAAAAGTACATTTTTTAGTGGGGAATGGGAAGTTATAGACTAGGGTGAAGTCTGAGTAGCGTTTAGTCCATAACTATCCTAGTTTTAATATACTAAGATTTTCTTGCTTATTTTTTTGATATATGGTGATTACTTCTGGCATGTACATAATTTTGAATAGTCTTTATGAAATGTGTTGAAAATTGGTACCCACAATTTTTTTTTTTTTGATTGTTGGTTATTCTTGCGATATTTCATGTGTGATTGGATTTGCAATGTTTATTCTGATTAAGCGAACGCAAGTTGTTGGATGAAGCATGATCTGGAATCTATCTTAGCTATGTACATAATGTCGTATGTGTGAGCTAGTTTTGGTATGATCATGCATTGTGTACTGATTCAGAACTTGCCTTATTACTCTGAGTTGGACTGGAGATTATGTTGATTAGGATGGGATCTTAGGCCATTGTTATTTGATTTAGTCCACTTTTGCATAAATGACCCACCAAATGAAAGCGTTTACCCCTTGTTCCAAATGTTTGAGCCTTACATGCACCTTTTCTTTCTTGATACCTAGCTAGCCTAACCTTATCTAGTGAAATACCTTGACATTGGGCCTAGTTTATCCTTGAACATTGTGAAACTTGATTGACGAAAAAAGCCTAAGTTAAGGGTGGCTGCCAAAAGTAGCCCTGATTTAGGGAGTGGATAATGTGTGCTTCACCTCAAACTAAAAGCCTAAGTTGAAGGTGGCCTATGTTGTAGTATTTTAGAAAAAAATTATGTGATTAGTACGGAATAGAAGAAAGAATGAAAAGTCATGTACCAGGTAAGATAAAAAGAGGAAAAGATGCCTTAAAATAAGTGGAAAAGAAAATTGAGTTTGAAAATAAGGCAGAAGTTGAAAAATGAAAAGAAAGTACTCGGAAAAGCTCAAAAATGAAGAATAAGGGAGAACAAAGAGAAAATGGTTGAGTTGTTAAGGTGAAAGTGTCAAAAACCATGTTTCAAGGTTGGCCTTTATTATCTCTTTCCCATTTTCTAATTTTTTTTCTCACTCTAAAAAAATCTCTCTAAAAAACGCTCTCTCGGAGGCGCACATTGTTTGCTTCGTCGGAATGGCGAGTGAAGCACAGACGGTGGATGAATGGACACCAGAAAAAGCTCAACAGTAGCTCTTTGACAAGGCACACACACCCATACATGGTACGCACACTTATGTAACCCATAACTCCGGCAAATCTCAGATCAGTTCTTCGATCACTGTGGAGATTTATGAAGAGGAACTGTCAAGGGTTCAAAAAATTATTTCGTTAATGAGTATGGGACAAATTCACATAATTCCAAAGATAGGAGATGATTCTACATCCCTTGATCTATCTATGTCCAAAAATTCAAATTATTCCACCTTGCCAATTGCGAGATCTAACTAGGCGATTTTGGCGAGAATCGCCTCTGAATTGCTAAAATTGCGCCTTGAAATTTGATCACATTTTGATGGAATTCGTCAAGAGGGAACACCTATATTGGATTCTACTAGTATTGATGTATCCATTAGTAAATTTTTGGCTAATTCCACCACGGAATTAATGGCAAAGCAATTCTCGGTGGCAGCGACAGAGCTCTAGCGAGATTCGTGGACCAAGACCCATACCAACCGAATCATGTGACTATGGCGGACCTTACAACACCAAAAGCCCCAAAAGATAATGTTGAATTTCCATCGAATTTAGAATCTAGGGTTTCGACTTTCCAAATTCGCGATGGTGAAGTTCCGGCAAAACTTGATGGACATGTGGTACACCAACATGATCCTGTGACCAAGGAGAATCTCCCAGGAGCAAAAGCCCCAAATCTTAGAGCTTAGATTTCAACTAATTTGGAAACTATGGTTACAACAGACCTAATTATGGCGAAGGGATTCTGATGAGATTCAAAGGAATGATGGGTACCACAATACAATTAACAACAAAGAGGAGCTAAGGGGACCAAAAGCCCTAAAAGTTAATGTTTCAAATGATGTTAAAATTTGGATTCTAGGGTTTTCGCTATCAATTCTATAACAAATTCAATTGGGGCTAGGCCGGTGGTTAATTCTTCAACTGAAGGGCCTGGGGACAATCTGAATAGTATTACTAATGCCAATAGCAGCCTTATGGATCCTGGGAAGCTTAATGTGGATGAAGCTACTTTTTTAGCTCCAAACAGCAAGGAAAACTAGGGAACCATTACTAAGGAAAAATCATCCTTAGCAGGTAAGGTTCCTAATTCTGCTTCTATGAATAATTCTATTAATGCTAACATGAGTAATTCTAGGAATCCTCCTACTTCTTAGAATATGGCCTCCACTATGTCTGATAATACTAAGATTTATGTGAATGAGAAGTCACTTACTCAGAACAAACTAGGAGTCCTAATTTACTGGTTGCACCTGATGCTAACTAACATGACAATGAATGATAAAGGGGTTGATCTTAATAAGAGCAATAAGGAAAATCTGGTATTGATAAGCATCAGCCCAACCAAACTGGTCCACAACCTAGATTTTCAACCTCATAAACCCCATGATCTCACCAAACTGACCTCCAATTTCCAAAAACAAACCACCTACAACCACAATCCCATCCAGCAAACCACCTCTGATAATGCTACCAGAAATTTTGCCTCCAGTTCCAACACCTTTACCAAAACCAACCAGATTGTTGAACCTCCTCCCTTTACTATTGTTCATTCTTATGCTGCAAAGTTGAGGGCTAATCAAGCTAATAATGAGGCTTCTCTTGAGCTTAGCCCCCATATTTACTAATAACAAAGGCTTCCTGCTGTGATTTTCAAGAACGAGAATTTCATACATAAACCCAACAAATGCAATTACACATTGGTGGGGAAATTTTCAAACACCGCCCAAGAAGGAACTAATGAGAAAAAGTTTTATCCAGCAAACTCAGTGATTGGAGGCGTTAAAATTGACCATTTAAAATCAAGGCATATTTATATTGATTTAGACAATGAGGAGGATAACAACACTATATGGAACACTCAAAAGATGTTTATTGAAGGGTAGATCATGCGAATTAAAAAACAGACTCCAACTTTCACTCTTGAGAAAGAGGCTCCTATAGTGCTTGTATGAGTAACTCTTCCTGAGCTCCTATGGCATTGCTACAACAAGGAACTTATCTCAGATCTTCTAGCCCCCATTGGTAAAACTCTGTACCTAGATGCAGCATCTATTCAGAAAGCTAAAGGTAGTGTTGCCAAAGTAAGGACACAATTGGATGTTACCAAGGAAAGGCCCCTTCACATTTGGATAGGTACTGATGAGACTGACTACACAATTGGAAGGTGGCAAGCTATTCAGTATGAGGGATTGCCAGACTATTGTGCGTACTAAAAACACCAGGGGCATTTGGAGCATATTTGCAAAGGTAAGCAAAGAGATGATGAGGTTTAAAAAAAAGATGCTGATAAGACCAAGAACAACCCAAGCTTTGATAATGCTCACATTGATCAGGTAATTCTCCAAATTGTACCTATTTCGACAGATACTACTGATGTGGGTATTAGTGTTGCAGGTCCAAAAATACAATAATAAGATAAAGGAAAGGACAAGAAGTTATGGACCAGGAATATTGGCAAGTTCCCAAGAAAAAAATCAAACAAAGAAGAATAAAGTTCAGCAAAATCAGGAGAAAGACCAAAACAAGAAGCAATAGCAACAAATCTCTCAGGATGTTACTATTAAAGAATTACAACCAAAGGAGTTGTTGAACAGTAAAATGAGTAAAAATCAGAAGGATAATGAATAAGATAGTACTAGCAAAAATGAGGAAGTAATAGACCTTTGATGTAGGGCAAGATGCAAACAAGTCAAAGAATCAGGATCTACAAAATGTTGATAACTCTGCAGATCTTACACTATAGCAGATGGAAGCAAGAGGCTCAAGTATTGACTATCTACTATGGAGGGTGTGGTTCCTACTGTCCAAGACTAGCCCCCCAATCCCCCATTCAAGTGTGTTCTATTGATATTAACCCCCTTCCCTCTAACCCCTCTTGCTCTATGATAATTAAAGCATGTGGTGGTGAGGGGGATGTGATGGAGAACATTACTAACTTGCAGGGACTGTGGAAATCAAGGGGTGGGATTCTGTCTCATGTTTTTCATGTTAAAACACACACTAACCCTAAGATTGACTCTCGAGCTCCTGCTACCCCTTCTATAAGAATTCAGAGTTAACAACAACTTCTAGTCATCAGCATAAATCTAATTTGTGTTCCCCGGTTCAGAAATTGAGGTCCATGGACAAAGAATTGGGTTTAGCTGTCAGTTCTAGAACCAAGGGATCTAAATCTAAGAAAAATAAGTTGAGTAAAAAGAGAAGGGATGCTGAGAAAAAAAGAAAGGAGAACGAATTGCTCAAGTGGTTTTGAATCAGTCTCAACGTGTTGATAACAAATTTGATGCCACTTATAAGAATTTTATTCTTGTGGATGACTATATTTATGCTAGAATCACTCCTATTCAAAAAATTTCTCCAGTTCAACAAGTCTAGAACCACGATAAAGCTCCTAACGTAGATCCTGAATTTGATGAGTATGGGGTCTTGAATTCTGAAGATGAATTTGATAAAGACAATCAACCTTTTGAGGATAATGAGGAAGATTATGATGAAGTTAGTGAGCATCTGATTAGCGCCTTCAGTCTCTCCACTGATGGTTTAGAAGAAGAGCAGCAACAAGTGTCAAATGAGTAGGGTCTTTCACCCAGATGTTTTCAACAAACCAAATTCAAAGACAAGAAGATGAGTCTCATAAAATTTGCCCCTATAGGCATAGCTCATACCAGATTGCTTAGCTCCAAGAATTCTTAATGATTAACAGCCTAGTATGGAATGTGAGGGGAATTAATACCCAGTGTGATGGAAAGAATCATAGCTCTCAAAGCTGTTCTTCAACTTTCTTGTTTTGCTATTCTGGAACCATTTTTAGATTTCTCCCAGATTTGAAATTTCTAGGTTCAACTCGACGTGGATTATTTTGCATGCAATCCTAATAATAAAATCTAGTTGATGTCGAATAAAGATGTGGATTGCAGAATCCTTTATAATGAAGATCAACCAATCACTTGTGTTTTGAAATATGTGATGTGTCCTCCCTTTTTCAGAATGACTTTTGTGTATGCTAAGTGTAAGGATGTTCTCAGGAAGCCTCTGTGGGACAAACTTTTGATTCATACCAACACTGAAAAGCCTTGGTGTGCCATTGGAAACATTAATGTGATTACTAGTCCCGAGGAAAACCTGGGTGGTATTCCTTAAAATATGAAGAAAAGTTTTGAATTTATTAGTACTATTGAAGCATGTGGTCTGATGGATATTGGGTTCAATGGTAAGAAATTCACTTGGTGCAACCACAGAGAATTTAGCAAAAGAATTTGGAAGAGATTAGATAGGGCTATGGTGAATGACAAATGGTTAGAAGATATGCCCCATACTTGTATTTATCACCTGCCTTCCACAAGCTTAGACCATATCACTCTCTTGATGGAGATGTTTGACAATCAAGCCAACCACATTAAGTACTTTAAGTTTTTGAACTGCTGGACTGATCATGAAACCTTCACGGACACTGTTAGTAATTGCTGGAATAGGTCTGTGGAGGGTCATCCTCTGTGGCTTTTCCATTTTAAATTTAAGAGATTGTCCTCTCTTGTTAGTAATATTTCCAAAGCCACTTTTGGGGATATTCATGCCAAGGTGAAAGACTTTGAAGATAAGATTAAAATTGCTGAAGAAAATCTGATTAATTCTAATACTAATGATGACAGGGTTGCCTTGCACCATATTAATGCTAAGCATATCAGATATCTTAAGCATGAGAGTTCTATACTCAAGCAAAAGACCCAGCTTCATCGGTTCTAAGAGGGTGATGTGAACTCCAGTTACTTTCATACTCTGATTAGGGGAAGAAAGAGAAGACTGCACATTCACACTATCCAAGATAATGAAGGGAAATGGTTCTAAGGTGATGAAGAGATTGTTACTGCTACTTGCAATCATTTCCACAAAACATTTATTGGTGATGACAAGTATATACAGTATCAGGCTCTACATTGCATTCCTCATATGGTTACTAATGATTAGAATAATAGCTTTCATATTATTCCTACTATTGATGAGTTGAAGAGGGTTGTCTTCTCTATGAATCCCAATTTTGTTGCTGGTCTTGATGGTATGAATGGTAAATGTTTCCAGGCCTGTTGGGATGTTATTAAGGGCTATGGTGAATGATAAATTTTTCCAGACCTGTTCAATCTCATCCATGTTTTCTTTTGTGGTCAAATCATTCCCAAGTACTTTTCCCATGCTTCTTTGTTTCTCCTCCCAAAAGATAGTCATACTAATAAAATTTCGGAGTTCAGACCTATTAGTCTAAGCAATTTTGTTAGTAAGATTATCTCTAAGCTTCATTGTCAAAGTCTTGATCCTATTCTTCGTAGATTGATCACTCTCAATCAGTCTAGCTTTGTTAAAAATAGGAGCTTTTCTGAGAATATCATGCTGGCTCAAGAGATTATCCATTAGAGTAAGAAGCCTAATGAAGGTGGTAATGTGGTTATTAAGCTTGATATGGCCAAAGCGTATGACAGAGTGTCTTGGTCCTATACTTGCTTTGGTTTTGATAATAATAGGGTTTGGTGAGACTTTATTGATATGGTTTGGAGGATTATGTCAAACAATTGGTACTCTATTATTGCCAATGGCTCTAGACATGGCTTCTTTCATTCCACTAGAGGTCTTAAGCAAGGAGATCCTCTTTCACCTGCTCTTTTTATCTTGGTGCTGAGGTGTTGTCCAGACTTCTTAATAGACTTAATTTCATCCCTGATTATCATGGTTTCAACATAGAGGGAAATGGCCCTCAGGTTAATCATCTCAGTTTTGCAGATGATGTGATTATTTTCACATTTGGTACTAGTAGGTCTCTTTAGCTCATCAGGAAAATTTTATCTACCTATGAGTGTGTTTTTGGTTAGCTTATCAACGAGGATAAAAGTCAGTTTATGGTCCCTGATTGTGCTCTGGATGATGATGTTAGAAGAATAAGAGAGATCACTGGTTTTCTGCAAACTGAGAGTCCCATGACCTATTTGGGATGCCTTATTTACATTGGTAGACAAAGAATTATCTTCTATTATGGGTTGGTTGCAAAGGTTCTTGCAAGAATCACTGGTTGGCAAACTAAGATTTTTTCTTATGGTGGTAGGGCAGTTTTAATTAAACATGTGCTCCAATCTCTGCCAATTCATTTGTTTTCTTCAGTTCGCCCTCCTCAGACCACTCTTAAGCTAATTCATGGTCTTATGGCTGACTTGTTTTGGGGTTGGAAGAATGATAGAAAGAAAATACCATTGGGCTTCTTAGAAGATGCTAATTCATACAGAGTCATTGAACCGGCCCAACCAGCAATCAGAGCTATATGCATTATATGAACAGAAAGCAACCAGTCGGGATCATTCAATACAATGGTATAAACAGGATACTAAGGGAAACCCATGGGAATACCACTTATATCAAAGATAAATGGACAGTTTTCCATATGATGAAGTAGGTATTGGGTTCAGACAGTTGTATGATGTTGCTACTTCTTTCCAATACAAGCAATGGTGGATTTTTTGGACTAAGAAGACCTTTTGGGGTGATTTTCTACTTTCTAAATATTGTCAAAGGGCCAACCCCATTGCTGAGAAGTGGGACACTAGTCAGTCTCTTGTATGGAAGCCTTACGTTCAATGGAAAATTGTTTCTAGTACTTCTCTTTTTTGGTGGGATGATTGGCTTGGGGTTTGTCCTCTTGCTTACCACAGATATGGGATTACTAGTTTCAACAATATTAGTCTCTGCTTTCATCCATCTGGGTAATGGATTGTAGAAAGGATTATCCAGGTTGCTCCTCCTCACCTTGTTGCACTCATCCTTAGTTATCAGATCCATTTCCATGAAAATTCTATAGATTTGGCTTTTCAGAAACATACTAGAGATGGTAATTTCATTTGCTCTCCAGCTTGGGATTTGATTAGAGTGAAGAGGGAAAGGCTTGTTGTTAATAGTATGACCTAGAATAAATTTATTCCTTTCAAGTGCTCTTTTCATCAATGGAGACATTGAGAGGAAACTTACCTACCAATGAGAAGCTTACTATTTTTGGACAACAACCAGCTGATTATTATTGTTGTAGGGTGGTTGGTCTTGATACAATTGATCACATTTTTGTGTCTAGGAGGTTTGCTAAATACATTTGGGGCTACTTTGTTGTTTATTTTTTATTGATAAGAGTTATACTCCTTTGAGAAACATGGTGATGAGATGGTGGTCAACCAAGCCTTATAATGATGCTCACAAGTTGGTATTGTAGTCAACTCCAATTTTCATCTGTTGGTGCTTGTGGAAGAACAGATGTGCTTGCAAATAAGGGGCAAAACCTCCAACAGTTCCAAGGTGAAGTATGCGGTGTTTAAATACATATTTTTCTTGCTTTCTACTGCATTTCCCTACATTAAATGGCCCTCTAGCAAGAGAGATCTTATGTACATGCTGGAAGGATACACTTATGACATTAAAATTATCAAAGTGCAATGGTACAAACCTGATGCTAATTTTGTTAAAATAAATACTAATGGTTGTGCACTTACCTCTTCTGGTAACATTGGAGTGGGTGGTATTTGCATAAATCAGTTTGGTTTTCTTATCTTTGCATTCTCTTCTCCTCTGGGAGAGGGATCTAACACCCAAGCTGAACTTGAAGCTGCTTATTTTGGTTTATGTTCATGTCTTCATCTTGGGTACAGGAATATGATATTAGAGATGGATTCTAAGATTTTTGTAAACTGGATCAAGCATCACACTTAATCCTCTTAGACTATCAGTCAGCTTCTCAACAAGATCTATAATATTAGTAGTTAGTTCCTATAGTTTAAAAATGTTGTAATTCTTATAGGGAAACTAATTGTCTTGCAGATGCTCTTTCATAATATAGTCACTCTATTACTTCTCCTATGCCATTTTTTCATCAGAATCAACTTCCTAGAGAGGCCAAGGCTTATTATGAAATGGACACACTTGGTATGGCCAACTTTAGGTGGAGAAAGTTAAAGAGAATAAAAAGAGCCTCCTTGAAGCATTTTGATCCTATTGCTTTCTCATAAGGTATGTCTAGGTATACTCATAGCTTGTCAGAAGATCTAGGTGTATCATAGGATTATTATGTAAGGGGAGAGTCTCCCCTATTTATTGCTTTCCTAGTGTTTTTTGTATTTAGAGGAGTCCTCTCATAGGTGCTTAGATGCTAGGTTGGTTTTCTTTTTACTATTGGGAATGAGTTGGCCGACCTTAGATGGTTAGCCGACTTATGAACCACCATAGGGCTGAGGTAAGGTTTATGTCCCCCTCCTTTGTACTTTTGCTTATTTTTCTATTTACAATAAAGCTTGGGGGTGTTTCTAAACCCCTGCCCGTCCAAAGGAGTGGGGACCCTTTAGCATAGGTCTATTCCCTATGAAAAAAAAGATTGTCCTTTAGTCACTAATTGCCTAAAATGCAATACCAAAGCCCCATGAGCCTATGTTACAAGCCTATGAAATCTTAAAATGATCCTGATCCAACTGGTCAACACACCATTTATCAGTACATGGGCAAGCCTATGGCATTAGTCATCATGCAAACCTAAAGTGAGTATGCTTGCACAACCCTCCAATCTACTTTGAATGCTTATTGAGTGAAAGAGGGGGACTTCTTTTCTGTGAGGGCATTTTCATTGCATGGTTAGCATATGACTTATTCAGTGATTGTGGATGGTCGATACTCCTTAACTTGTTATAGTTGGATTGTCAAATGCATCTACATGTTTCGATTTTCTTGGTGGCTACATAGTCAAGTTTTAAAAATACTGGTGTGGGTACCTGAGTTGAAATTGATTTGAGTATATGCGAAGTGGATGATTACTATCTATTGTTCATTGTCTATCTAGATTGAGTCGTCGCTTGAGGACAAGCAACAGCTCTAAGTTGAGGGTATTGATGTGTTGTGAAGATACAACACATTTGATGCCCAAAACATGAGATTTTACATGTTTTTAATTTTACTTTTTATGGTTCTATTGTACTTTTTTGTTGTTTTTGCAGAAAATACAGGTTGGCTTGATTTTGGGACAAAGTTACACATTTTTCTTAAATTTATGACATACAAGCCACACTACGAGCCGTAGCCCAATCTACGAGTCATAGTGTACCCCTCGTAGCCATTTCCAATCTTCAAATGTAGAATCTAATTTTTTGAAGATCAGCTATATGAGGCCAACCTATAAGTCGTATGTCTCGTTACGACTCGTAGGAGAGGGCTTCATACCCATTTCCAGTGTTATTGAAAATTGGACCAAGAACTACAAGCATGGAGCATGAGAAGGCACTATGAGTCATAGACCAGACAATGACTCATAGCATGGATCATAGCAGTCAAGTCCAAAATGCCAAGTGCTGACTACGAAAGCTCGATTACGACTCGTAGGTTAGCCTGCGAGTCGTACCTATAGGTCATAACTGCTGTCGACTAGATTTTCTAATTTATTTTAAGGGTCATTTTATAAGTAGTATAAATAGTATGTTAGGGTATTTAGATGAGAGAATCATATTTTACAAAACATCGAATATTTCCTAGAGGGAATCTTTAGGTTTTAGAGTAGAATACTAGGTTTTATCTTGAAGACCCAATTTGGGGATTGGAATCACTTGTAATTCAATTTCATCTTTCAAGCTTGTGAATCCATATTCAAGGCGGTTTATTGTTCTCCATTTTCCTTGGCTAATTTCTCAACTATATTTATTTCATTCATTATTTGTGTTTTGCCCAAGCTTTAAATAGCTTAACCCCAACATCTTGGGGTTGTGGGAACCATGAGTAGCTAGCTTGAACTAACCTGGATTATTTGTATCTCTTTAGTTGGGTATTTGCATGTATTATCCATGTTCCTTTGTTATGTTTGTTGTTTGATGGTGGCCAACATCAAACCCCGCCTAGTGTCATGATTCCGACCAAGGTAGTGATGAATAGGAAAAGGAAATATGTGACAAGATTCGATTGATGTGTTCTCGACTAACCAACCAAACCCGACCAAGGAGAGGATGACTGGGAAAATAAGTATCAGTTAGTTTGGCACACTATGGTAGCAGACCAAGTGCCATAATGAAATGCAACCTTCGCCTTTACCAAAGGGTTAGAAGACCTTAAGTTACTATCCTGCATGCAATATCCTAATTGAAGTGGAGAACTCACCAACTAGCTGAGTAGTATTGAACTAGCCACGTGGAGCAGGATGATCACTTGGGCGCCGATTCCTACATGTTGAGATCATATATGCAATAGTATGTGTTAGTATGTTTGATATGATGTCAAATTACAGCACATTTGATGCCTAAAACAAAATATTTTGTGAGTTCTTAAAGAGACTTTTTAGTGTGTTGATGTTTTTTTTGTGTTATTCTTGTAGAAAAATTAGGTTGGAATGATTTTGAAGAAAAGTAGCAGATTTTGCTGAAGCATAGGCCATATGAGCCCTCCTACGAGTTGCAGCTCATACTACGAGTCATACTGTGGTGTCGTAGCAGGAATCAGAGACTAAAAATCAGAAATCTTCCAAGTGAAAGTCACCCCTATGAGCCCTAGCCTAGGAGTCGTAAGACACACTATGACTCATATAGGTGGACTCGTAGAAAGAATCGGAGAGCCAAAATACTGGACCAAAAATCGAAGACCAAGACTACGAGACCAACATACGAGTTGTAATCCAAGTAATGACTCATACCTACGGGACATGTCAGTTCAGTCGAAGATGCTAAAAACCTGATACGAGACCCCGACTATGACTCATATGCCAAACTACGAGTCGTAACTACGAAATTTATCAGATGCCAATTATTTTTTCTGCTTGATTTCTAGGGTTTTTTAAATTCTATAAATAGTTTAAGTTAGATTTTTGAAAGGGAGTTCAAATAGTAGACATTACTCCAATATAATTTTGAAGCTTTTCTTAGGTTTTGAAGTGGATTAGTGTTCTCTTTGGGAAAACTCATTTTGGGAATTGCAAATCTTGTCTTGTACTCATTGTTGATCAATCAAGCTTGTGGGTTTGCAACTTGTGGTGCCTATCTCCTCCATTGTTATTGGTGAAACTCTCAACTATGTCTATTATTTGCATTTTTGTATTTTTTATCTTAACCATGAGTAGCTACACACCCACAACTTGGGGTTGTGGGAACCATGGGTAGTTGACTTGAGTATGACGTAGGTTTTGTACATTTTTGTGTTTGGGGTTGTGCAATTATTAACTATTTCCCTTCATGATTAATGTTGGTGGTGGCCAACACCAAACTCTGCCTACTATCATGATCCCGACCAAGGTAGTGACGAATCGGAAAAGGGAAGTAGATGACAGTATTCGGTTGATGTGTTCCCGTCTAATCGACCAAACCTGACCAAGGGGAGGTTGACTGGGACAATAGCTAACGGTTACTTGGCACGCCATCGTAGCCGACCAAGCGCCATAGTGAAATTTGACCTTCACCTTCACAAGAGGACTTGAAGAACTTAAGTTACCATCCTGCATGCGATTCACTAATCATAGTTATGTCACCTAAGGTAATCGAGTCAACGAACCATGGGAAACACAAGTTCATAAGTTGTTCCCAAAATTGAGTATTTTCGCGAATCTTAATTAGTGTTCATTTTGTGTTATTCTTTGAATCACAACAAACCCCTCCCCCCCCCCCCATCTAGAGATTGTAGATATAGATATTAGGAATGATTAGTAGTGAAATCTTATATTCAAGCCCTGTATTCCCCGTGGATTCGACCCTAACCTCGGTTAGGTTAATTACTGATTGGGATCACTTTCTTATTGGAGCGTGAGCATCATCAACGTTTGAATGTACTAAGCAAGATGTAATGTAACAAGAATTAGGCATCATAGTCAAAATGCATAACAATAGGCAATAGGCATAATATAACAATATGGCATATATGATATATGTATAAGTACAACATGCTAAATTAACTCATGCTCATATAGGATACCATATGTGTAGAAAAGACCAAGCTAGATTTTCAAGGTACAAATCCCTTGGTGGATAATGATGGTTTCACCCCATCACCCTAGAGGTGTGGTACAAACCCCTCACATAGTTGATGATAATCACACCTTATCACCATCGTGGCGAAGTACAAACCCCTTACATGAGGCGGACCTGTAGCAAAGGCTAAATTAACACATGCCCGCGACAGCTGCGCATTGCGGTGCTATCGCAGATCGATTCTGGATAAGAAAAATTACGAAAATTGAAATTGATAATAATTTGCTATTAAATCGGGGTTTGACCCTTTGCCCCCCAATTTTGACCCTCTGAACAAGAATATGAAGTCAGATTTTTAATATCGTACACGGGTTTTGAGATATATGGAATTTAAAATTCCTAGCATTTCGAGGCACATTTTTGGGTACTTTTTGGGGTCGTTTCAATATCTCCCCCTTGGGAACATTCGTCCCCAAATGAAAAAGATACATACAAAACAAGAGTAATCAAGAATAATTCAGCCTCAACAAGAATGCAATATTACATTTAAACACCATTTTCAAAACCTCACGATAAGTGTAAAATCATCACAAATTTGGCAACTTAAACATGAATACATATGAATGACATAAGGGATGAAACAAAAGATTGAATTCACATAGGGGACTTAGAATTGGTACCTTAGGATTGAGTGGAGTGGAAAAGATAAGGATACAGCTTTTGTATGTCCACTTTGGCCTCTCAAGTAGCACTTTAGATTTGTTGGTTTCTTCTAAGGACCTTAACGGATACCACCTCCTTGTTCCTCAATCTTTTTACTTGTCTATCAAATATCTAAACCGGAACCTCCTCATAAGTCAAGTTATACTCCACAATACCCATAACATCAAGAGGCACAATAGCATTAGGATCACCAACACATTTTCTCAACATAGAGACATACAACACCGGGTGAACCAAATTCATTTCACCAGGCAACTTCAACTCATAAGCTAACTTTCCAACCCTCTTCAAGACCTCATAAGGACCAACATAGCTTGGACTTAACTTCCCCTTTTTTACTAAAATAGACCACACCTTTTGTTGGAGAAACTTTCAAATAAACCCAATCATCCACTTTGAATTCAAGATCTCTTCTTCTCACATCGGTATATGATTTTTGACCACTTTGGGCCATCTTCATCCTTTCCCTAATCATCCTAACCTTCTCAAGAGCCTCCATAACCTAATCCGGTCCAAATAAAGCCACATCTCCAACCTCAAACCAACCAACCGGTGATCTACAACATCTCCCTTAAATATTATCAAAAGGAGCTATACCGATCCTAGAGTGATAGCTATTGTTGTAGGCAAACTCAATCAAAGGATGATAGTCATCCAAACTACACCTCAATTCCAATACACAGGCCCTAAGCATATCTTCAAGGGTTTTAATTTTCCTTTCGGCTTGGCCATCCATTTGAGGTTAAAAGGTCATACTAATTTGAACTTTTGTGCCAAGACCCCTTTGAAAAGACCTCCAAAAGTGTAAAGTGAATTTGCGAACCACGATCTACACAGGAACCCCATGAAACCTCACCAACTCTTGGATATACAACCTTGCATACTCTTCAGCCCCATATGTGGTCTTAACCAGTAGAAAGTGAGCTGATTTTGTCATCCTATCAACCATCATCCAAATGGAATCAAAACCTTTTCTAGTCTTGGGCAAAATCCATATTAATCACCTCCCACTTTCAATTAGTAATCCCTATGTCTATGGTTAGGCCACCTGTCCTTTGATGTTCAGCTTTGACTTGTTGAATAATATGGCAATCGGAAATTAACTTGGCAATGTCCCTCTTCATACCTCCCCACCAATACACATCTCTCAAGTCTCTATATATTTTGAGAACCGGGGTGGATAGAATAAGAAGAATTGTGGGCCTCATCAAGAATTTTCTCCCTAAAACCATCAACACAAGGCACACACAACCTACCTTGGTTCCTAAGGGCACAATCTCCCCCTTAGGAGAAAACCTCTACTTTGACCTCTTTCACCAAGGCCTTCAATTCAAGCAAGGAGGAGTCAAGATCTTGCTTTGCTATCACCTTATCAACAAAAGAAGACTTAGACCCATCAACAACCACAACACCATCATCACCAACCTCTTCTAACTTAACCCCCAATCTAGCCAAATGATGCACCTCCCTATCCATCTCCTTTTCACCACCATCAACATAGGCTAGGCTAGCCATAGATACACTACTCAAAGCATCTGCCACCATATTTGCCTTACCCAAATGATAGTGCACACTCATATCATAGTCCTTGAGAAGTTCTAACCATCTCCTTTACCTCAAGTTGAGATCCTTTTGAGTGAAGACATATTGGAGTCTCTTATGATCGATGAACACATACACATACACCCCATACAATTAGTGACGCCAAATCTTTAGTGCAAACGTGGCTAACTCTTAGATCATGGGTAGGGTAGTTCCTTTCATGTATCTTGAGTTGTCTAGAAGCATAAGCTATGACCTTGCCATTTTTCATCAACACACAACCCAAACCAACTCAAGAAGCATGACAACACACCACAAATCCCTCAAGCTCATCCGGTGTGACAATATAGGAGCGGACACAAACTTGTCTTTCAATGATTGGAAGCTCCTCTCGTATTCATCGGTCCATACGAGCTAAACCTTCTTTTGAGTAAATTTTGTCATTAGGGAAGCAATGGAGGAGAACCCATTCAAAAACCTTCTATAATAATCCTCTAGGCCCAAGAAGCTCCTAATATCCTACAAGGTCAATTGTCTAGGCCAATTTCTAATCACATCATTTCTCTTAGGATCTACTTTTATACCATCCCCCGACACCATATGACCCAAGAATGCAACCTCCTTCAACAAAAATTCACACTTATCATATTTGGCATACAATTTCTCCTCCCTCAATCTTTGCAACACAACGCTCAAATGCCCCATATGCTCCTCTCTACTATGTGAATAGATCAAAATATCATTAATGAAGACCACAACAAAGGAATCAAGGTAAGGATTGAAGACACTATTCATTAGGTTCATGAAGATGGTTGGTGCATTGGTCAACCTAAACAACATCATAACAAACACATAATTCCCATATCTAGTCCGAAAGACCATCTTAGGAGTATCACACTCCCTCACCCTCACTTGATGATACCCAAACGGAAGATCAATCTTAGAGAAGAAGCTAGCCTCTTGCAATTTGTCAAACAAGTCATCAATCCTTTGGAAGGGGAAACCTATTCTTGATGGTGACCCTATTGAGTTGTCGGTACTCAATGCACGTTCTAAGGGACCCATCCTTCTTTTTCACAAACAACACCGGAGCACCCTAAGGTTATCGGCTAGGTCTAATAAATTCCTTCTCCAACAAATATTGCAATAGCTCCTTTAAGTTTTTCAACTCCGCGGGGGCCATATGGTAAGGGGGAATGCAGATAGGTTGAGTATAGGGGAGGAGGTCTGCCAAAATCTATCTCCCTTTCGGGAGGGACACCGGGAAGGTCATTTGGGAAGACATCAAGAAACTCATTTACAATCAGAACTGAATCTATAGAAGTGAATTTATACTCCATTTCTTTAACCCTCACAAGATGATAAAGACACCCCTTAGAGATCAATTTACGGGCTTTATTCATGAAATGAATCTACCCTTGACCACAACATCTTGACTTTCCTACTAAAAGACGGGTTGATTGGGAAATTAAAACTTGACCCTACGGGTTCTATAATCAATAGAAGTAGAGTAGGCATGCAACCACTCTATCCCAAGAATGATATCAAAATCAACCATGTATAATTCAACAACATCACAAGGCAACGACTTATGCAAAATGCTAATAGGACAACTCCTATAAACTTTCCTAGCAACAATAGAGGCACCAATAGGAGTGGACACTTCATATGACTCAGGCAACAACTCAGAGTCAATATGGAACTTTTTAGCAACAAAAGGGGTGACAAAGGAAAGAGTGGCACCCGGATCAATCAAAGCAGACAATCAAAGTCAAAAGTTTTCTACATACCGATAACAACATTAGGAACCTCACCAACCCCTTTCCTCCCATGTAGAGCGTAAAATTGATTGTGCCTTGGGGCACCACCTTAAGGACCACCTCTAGCACCCTTTTGGAATTTACCCTCAGATCGGGCCATCTTGGCCTCATGCCCCCTTCTCTTCCTCAACTTTTCTTCCTCCATTTGTTCGGCATATGTCATCAACTGAGATATGTCCATGTAACTAATTAGCATGACGAATCGGCATTCTTCACTTACTAAGTCAGAGACCCCTATTGCAAACTTATTAATCCTAGATCTAGGATCGGCCACCGAATGAGGAGCATACTTTGAAAGTTGATTAAACTTGAGGCCATACTCCCTCACACTCATAGCACCTTATTTCAAATTCATGAACTCTACTATCTTAGCTTCCCTAAGCTCAAGAGGGAAAAACCAAGTAAGGAATGCCAATTTGAACTCTTCCCAAAGCAACACATTACCAATTCCTTTTTCACCCTTCCATTGATCATACCATATTTGGGCTACCCATTTGAGTTGGTACGCTGCTAACTTCGCCTTTTCATTTAGCCCAACACCCATGATATTCATGATTTTGTAGACCTCATCAATGAAATCTTGTGGATCTTCATCCACCTTTGACCCATAGAACACCGGAGGGTTCATCCTCATGAATTCCATTATCCTAGCTCCCGAGGTAGTAGCATGAGGGGTTTGGGCCCCTTGATTGACTTGGTTGGCCACAACTTGGGCAAGCGTAGAGCATCTCGGAGCTCACCATTAGTGGGTTGCTCCCGGGAGTTTGCCCTTCTTCTTCGAGTGTTTGGCATAATCTAGCATAGCAAAGAATAATTGTTAGGGGGTAAAAACTTACCAAGACTCTATAGCATGACTTAGAACATATAGAAGGGAAACATTTCCTAAAATGTCTCATAGCCTCCTATTCATAGTCATGGCGTGCTTCACAACTATAAATAGGACTTTAATCGACGCAGTGTGTTGGAGTTCGAGGATCTAAAACCTAGTGCTCTGATGCCAACTTTTTCATGACCCAAGCCAAGGGCTAGACGTGACATGGCGCAAGGTGAACCCAAAGGGACCCCAAGCAAGCCTCTTAGAACATCATTATACATCCTTGGTCGAGGAAGCAATAAAACAAGTATCAACAGAAAATAAAGTGGGACAACCGGAACTAAGGGAAAGTACTTTCATATCATAGACATCAAGAACAATAGAGTCAATGCTCTTAGCATAGATACATAACATGTCCAACAAAAACCTCTAATAAATAGATAAGGGCAAGGGCCAAGACAAAGCAATGGGGTTCACCCTCATAGTCAAAATAGAACATAAGGTAGAATGTCTCAATACTTAATAAGAGCAACATATACTAAGGACCCCAAAGTACAGGACTCACCAACTAGCTTGAGTAGTAATTAACTAGCCACGTGGAGAAGGATGATCAACTTGCCGGTTCCTACATGGTGATATCATGTACGCAAAAGTATGCATTAGTACATTTGAATGTACTAAGTGTGTAGGATGCAATGCAACAAGAATTAGGCATCACTGTCAAAATGAATAACAATAGGCAATAGGCATAATATGACAATATAGCATGTATGATCAATACATAAGTAAAACATGCTTAAGTAATTCATGTCATATCGGATATCACATGTGTATAAGAGACCAACCTAGATTTTCAAGGTACAAACCCCTTGGTGGTTGATGATGGTTTCACCCCATCACCCTGGCGGTGTGGTACAAACCCCTCACATGGTTGATGATGATCGCACCTTATCACCATGGTGGCAAAGTACGAACCCCTTTGGTTGGTTGGCGGATAGTCTCACCCTACCACCCCTAGTGTCTGGGGTACTAACCCCCCAATATGGCTATCAAGTCCCTATCAACTTGATTGGCTATCAAGGTGCTGACACCTCGACATAGTTACCCGAGCTCTTTTCCCCTCTGATCGAGCATAGTCAAATTCATATACTTTATATAGAAAATATAATATACATAAGTTCTTTCTATAATCATATAGCTATTCAACTCATAAGATATTCATTGGACCTCAAAGTACTCAAGAAACCATAACCGGATATTTTATCAAACACTTGGCAGGTGTGTAGTGCTAGTGTAAAACCATGCAAATCAAGAGTGAAATCATGCACATAAATCCAATGTAGAACCATTAATCAACCCTTTGTAACATTCCCAAGGAATATACATCAAAACACTTCATCAAATCTCACAATAGATCCAAGATTTATAGCTCAAAACATAGTAAAACAATCACAATTTCATATAGCTTTAACATAGTTCATAGATAAGTTCATGCTAGAAAACCCATATGTAAAATCAACTTTAAATCATGAAAATTAAGTAAAAAGGAGGTTATGGCACCATGGGTGAGAAGACCCAATTAAACCACATACCTTGACTTTGGAGAATCCTTGAACAAGATTGGAAATGGAGACTTGAAGCTTGAGTGAAATCCTTAAGATCCGGAAGAGTGTTTGAGACTTGAATTCAGGAGTGAAATATTTGGCTAAGTGTTTTGGAGAGTATCGGGGAATGTTTAGAATGATATGAGGGTGACAAATAGCTAAGTATAGGTACTTTCACATTTGGGAATACTTAGGCCCAAGACTTGAAAGTCTTGGACCAAAGTGAAAAACCTGGACAAAAAATAACACTACTGCGCACCCTTGGCGCGTCTTGCCGGGAGCACGAAAAGCTCACTAGAAATTGCATTTTGGGATTTTTAGATTTTGATACGGTTGCTCTAAAATTGGGGTAAGACCCATTTCCCACTCAATTTGACCCCCTGAACAAGAATATGAAGTCGAATTTTCGAAATAAAATATGGATCTTTACATATATGGAAATTATGATTTCGGGCACTTTTGCGGCACATTTTCGAGCACTTTTTGGGGTTGTTTCACCTAGTCTGACATTTCTAGGCATACAGACAAACTCAAGTAGGACATGCTTCTCCATTAAATAGATAAGACGGCACACCTCATGGCCTTGTATATTCAAAAATTCATCTCATATGTGGGACAAACCTCATCGATGCATACAATATCTTTCATTTAGGAATAAGAGGTAAATAATAATTCACCTTAACTGGAACCATCTTTCTAGCAAGAATCCTCTTATAATAAGCATAGCTATAAAACTTGCAATTTAATTCAAAATTAGTTTTGTATAACAACATGCAGTCATTAACACAAAAATGAATTCTATTGTACAACAATACTAATTTGGAAACCAGTTCCTTTGCCTGAAAGATGTTCTTAGGTGTGTTGAACCCTAGGTAAAATAGTTTCACGACCTAGACGTAGAGCCTAACCGTGGCATGGAAAATGTGATTTCCAAAGGCATCCCATCCCATCCAAGCCTCATGTTCATATCATAAGCATTCATAAGGTAAAGTAAGCAAAACACAAGACAATAATGATGATGTTCAAACCTACTACTCAAATGGAATCAGGGACGAACATTATCAGTATATTAACTCAACAAAAGAGTCGGGCTCGAATTCCACATGGAATGGTGGTTCAAGAGGTGAAGTGATTCATTGAACTAGGCAATTCTAGGGTCTAATTGGGTCGGTTGCGATCAAATAAAATCAAGATTTAGCTGACAACAATTCTAAATTACAAAATTAACAATAAATTAAGAGAGATGTTGGGGAAATACAGGTATGGGAAAGATCTACTAAGCCGGGTCTAAATAGTTGATTAATCGAGTTAAAGATGAGTAAGTAATCTAGGTTGCTTGTAATAAACACTTTAATTAAGACAACTAAGGTGTTTTACATGAATCTATTATGATATCATATGCAGATCACTCGAGGACACGCCTAGCCTGAGAAATCAAAGCAAACCTTCTAATACTTTAGCCATTAAATCTAGGGTTGTGGCAATCAACTGAAACCCCAAAAGTTTTCTATCTAATATATCTATCACACACTATAATTACTCAAATTAAAGCAATAATTAGATATCTAAAGTAAACGCTAGGTTTGCAACCTTAGAATTATAGATGAAACTTAGCAATAGATGTAAACTCACTCAGATTAATGACAATATAATCAAAATATCATAGACCCAGCATAGAAATCAAAGACCCATATTATTTACACACTCCCAATGTAGGAGTTTTAGCTACTCATGCTCAAAAGTAAAGAAGAAATACCACATTCAACAACTAAGTACATGAGTAAGATGAATAGCAAGAGAAAAGTTGAATTACACTAGCTAATCTCCATAATTTCTTCTTCCTAAAGCTTGAAATCACAAAACTCTTGTACTACTTGAGCAAAAAGTATCTATGTACTCTATTTTTTCTATTTGTAAAACCTGATATGGAATGCTATGTACAATGATCTTGCCAAAAAGCTTATATAGTCCATGCAAAATAAATGAAAGTTTGTGTACTGAGTTGCCATTCGGAAATCAAGGTAGGCCATCATCAAGCACTCTGGTGATACACTGAATATGCACTTCAGCACCTACCTCGGCATCTCTTGAAGGCTTGAATCGCTGTAATATTGGGCAATGACTCTGTTCATTGGCGATCATGTTTAGCTTTCCGCCGAACCTCATCATGCTTTGCCTTTCTATCACAGACTTGGGGTCTTGATTGTTGTTACATTAGGTGGTCTTTTTCGAACTTCAACGATCTACTAAGTATGTTAGCGACACTACTTATGACCTCTATATTGATATTTTGGCTTCTTTCTAAGATTTGTAGAGTATTGTCCACTTGTGTACTTTTAGCTCCATTCCAGTTAAAATATATGCATGTTAGTTAGAAATTGAAGCATAATAGCACACTGAGGACAATGCTTCTTCACATTTTAATCCCTAAATGAGTTCAAAATATGTACTCATGAACAACCCCCATTCAAAGCTTACAGATAGGGCTACAGGGATCGCTAAATATATTTCCATCTTTGTCATCCATTCTCGAAACATCCACTAACCACTTATATGATTTTGAAGCCCAAAGAGGTGATTAAGGAGTACTCAAGGCATGGCTACACTCACAATTGTTCATATGGCTGATGATCATTGCCTAAAAAAAGCATCAGCATTTGTGCTCACACCAAAGAAGATCTTATACGCACAAGATTAGAACTATGTTTCCAAGGATCTCTTCAACACTCACTTTTTCAATTGAGAAATGACATATAGGCTTCAACCCATAGACTTGCCCTTATTCTCAATGAGAGTTATTCTATTACCATCTGGACTATGATCCCAAAGGACTTTATTCGAGTTCTAATGTAGGGTTAAGTTGATAGTAGTGGCTCATCTCTCCTCGAACTCTTCAAATACTTTGCATGCTCATGTATCCTTTGATCCGCACTATTTTTGGTCTACTATTGAAAACTTTTTGTTTTTGATCTTCCATCCTGGGTGTCCTTTTTTTTTTTTGCACAATCTTTCAAAATTTTTTAGGGTCCTCTTTTTCAAGCAATTTCTTTTTCAATTCATCATTTTTCAACTTTTTGAATCTTTTTTTCTTCTTCTTCTTCTTCTTCTTATTATTCAGTGACTCCTCTCTTTTTATTCTTTTTTCTTTTGCTTTCCTAAACTTTTACATGGGAGACATCCCTTCTTCTACCAATACCCCCAACTTTGTCCTTTGGCTATCACTTTGCTCACTTAGGCTCAAGGAGAGATTTGTAGGGAACAAAAAGGAATTCTCTTTCTAAATAAAGGTCAAGGCTACATGGCTGCAAAAGAAAGGTCAACTCTCAAAGGGTTTTCACCGAGGAATCAATTCAATTTCATTGGAGGCTAATATGGTCAAGGTGGACTTAAAAGGAACCAAAGAAGGCCTAAGTTCCTTTCCTAATCCAGAATCAACCAAATCACTCCTCAAAACAAACCAGGAAAGTTCTAGATATTTCAAAACATGCCTTCCAAAAAATTCCTAACCTACTTTGACAAAATATATTCATATTCAAATAGAGGCAACACGCACTCACAGCCTACGATCATATCATATCCAAGCTCAATACTCACATAGTCAACTCAACATGCACCAAATCCATTCATGGATTGATTTTCAAGAGAAGGACTAACCGGTGAGTCAGTACATGCTCCTCATCCATGGCATCATCAGAATCAAAGATTTGAATCAATACTCAGATTACTAAAGACAAGAAACACGATATTTACATTTGAATGGCTTTTCACATATGCATGGGGTTTTCCACAAATTAAGGACATCATTCACAATCATTCATCCATTTAACTCAAAAAAGGAATTAAAAATACCCACTAATCTATTACAATCAAAAATGAAATAATCTTTTCAAACCAAAAAGTGGGGCACTGATTTAATTACACTTCAACCATCAAAATCTAATTGTCTCAAATCAATAGATAACATGAATCCTTACCCCCTCCTAAAAAGACATTGCCCTCAATGTAGAAGAACAATCAGCAATATAATACAAAATGAAGGAGTAAGTTTAAGAATCCCCCTGATACACTCTGTGTTGTAATAAAGTTAGAAGTGAAGGGAGCTCAACTGTGTCGAATTACCCGCGGTTCTTCTTGGACTTTTGCATGGATGGCTCCATGTATCCTGGTGAATGTTCTTTCCCTACACGATTTATTCTTTTCCCTCCTGGTTTCAAATTGGTCAGACAAAGGTCTTCTCTCTAGCCTTCTTTACCTTTAATTATTCTTGAAAACATTACCCTTAACTTTTATATGTAGGTGAAGGTATATGTTTTGACTTGAGTTAGCCATGGAGATTTCGTTTCTTGGTGGTGATATAAGGCTATAGGCTACCTATCTCACTCGCGCAAGGAAATAAAAAGGTTCACTATACCTGGGGCAAGGATTGCCCATTTTCTTCCCAAATTGCATCACAGCCTTCATCATTGAAGGCTTCAACTACACTTGAATTGTTAAGCAAATATAACTAACGGGTAAGAGACAGAGACTGTAAATGGAAATTTGGGTCATTTTTCCCACCAAACAAGTTTGTGAACCACCAAACTTATTCAGTGGTGAAAATGACCATTACCGAATTCAGCACCAATCTGACTTCAAGAGTAATGTCATATTCGAAGACACATGAGATCAATCTGTGATCCACTAAATAAAATTGTTGCCAAATAAATCATCACCTAATATGACAAAAAACAAAATTAAAGGTATGCAAAGTTAGGCAGTATGTGTAACCTTTTGGCGTACAGCTGAGTCAGCTTTGGTGATCAAATTGACCAAAGCTGACTCAGATCGACAACCCAAAATTACTAAACTCCTCCAATTTTCTAGGTATGCATTAACAAAAGAGGAGGAGTTTCCCGACACGAGTCCAATCTCACATTGTCAGTCATATCAATGGTATGACTTTTGTTAAATGATGACTTACCCTTAAGAATGACGTGACCCAATCTATACCCAGTCTATCCTTGGGCAAGTTAAAGTCTCTAAACTAAAACAATGGCTTACTCAGACTTCACCCCAAGATACACCAATCAAACAAGTCAAACACAGGTGTTCCGACTAGAAATCATATCATCTCAGATCACTAAATTCAATATTCATTTACAAGATAAACACAACTTGTAAATATTCATGCTTTTAACATTGTCAATAAAACCATTTGAACTCAAGGTGCCATAATGGCTCAACATTCATACATCTTAGATCCCAAAAGCATTATACATATACAAGGTCTCGGAATCCACATCATTCAACATAGGTGATACCTTTCAAACCCACTTCCATAATAGCATCAAACTAACTTGAGATTAAATCGCATACCTCAGATGCCATGTGCTAATAGTGGAAGTGAAGATGAGAGTGTTGAAGTTGTTTGCATCAATCCCAATGAAAAAAGAAAATAGAAAAAAAAATCCAGAGGAGTGTGCCTGTGGTGTCCTCTAAAAGAATGGTATATGGGGAATGAAAAAGGGAAGAGATTTCAAGGGCATATAAGGAATATGGGTGAGAAGCTTCGAATTCTACATCAGTGTACAGTTCTACAGAGCACATTCGACAATATGTGGATTGTACTCAAGTCTGCCTTTTCTTACCTCATTTGAAGTTTATCCCCTAGACTAATGTGCAGAGTAGCTATGCATTGCCTGGTAGACTCGGAGGTCCGCAGGTTTGTCACCTTGACCACCAAAATATGTAGTACTTAAGGCTCATTATTCATCCTCGAAGTGCGATCAAAGTCGAGGTCACCTTTTTAACTGGGCCACTAAGTTTTACAGCAACCTAAGGTCTTCAAGTAACCTAAAGTGCATTCCAAGTTGAGATCTCCCTTCTGACTCGGTGATATGCTAAATTTCAATGCAGATCACCTAAATTGAGAGCAATTAAGGGAGCCTAGTGATGAGCCAGAAGGCGAGGAGATTGGCAAATACCCATATGTTTCGGTAATACGCCGATTAGAACGTGGGACCTCTAAATTTAACATCAACTCCAGGATCATTGGATGACCTAAATAGTGGTTAAAGTCAGGTTGCCGAGTTCAATTTGCAATTTGCTGATCTTGAACTTGCCACCACCCTTCTTTACCCTCATCATATCTCAACTTTACAACTACAACCATCAACATATAATATTCCAAATCCACTAACACTTGGATTTCCTCCCAAGAAGCTCCTAAGTTTATCTCATGGTTGTAAGGACCCAGACTTTGTACGAATTAAATGGAACTTGAAAATTTGTCTTCGAAAAGTTTTGGACTAAGTTGATCCTCCATGGGAGCCCTCACAGTCCCTGTGAGGTCATGACGCCTGTGCGGAGCCCCTATGAAGTGTCCCTTTGCCTATGGAGGAGTGTTGGCCGTTCAAAGTGGAGATCAAACTAAAGCACATACTTGTACCCATCACAGTATATGTGATGCTTCAAGACCATTTGGTGGTCTATGCGGTGGCCTTGGCTTGAAATACCATAATTTTAGGACAAAGTCTAGTGCCACGACCAAGTATATTGCCCAAGTGAAGTGACATGGCTCGTGTGGCCATCCGTGTGGGCTCTGGAGTAATATTATATTATAAATATTGGATCTCTGTCTTGGAACTTTGTCGTGAAGAACTTTCTAAGTGAACTAGCACGAAGGACCATACAGTCCGTGTAGAGTTGTACAGGCCATTAATTCAGCCATGTGGATGCCTTCGCATAATTTTTCTACGTATGGAATCTTCAAGCTCAAGCCAAACTGTCACGCCCTAAGTCCCGTTAGGGCAGACCGGCACCCGTTGCCGATAAGGCCCTGGAGAACCAACCTGTACCTATGCGCTTACTATACGTACTATGGGGGTTTCAACCTTTACATGCCTTAAAGCAGATAAACAGTGATAACAAGCCAAAAGGAAATGCATATGACTAGGCCATTGGGGCCACGGTGT